>JAPSES010074338.1:0-10495 GCA_029822895.1 Maxillicosta whitleyi
TATATGCACAGCAGCTCTGAATGAGGCGTATTTTACTCGGGGTGTGAATCATTGGCTTTGTACGCGTGTGTTCGTCTCGTCAATGAAACTTCAGAGGGAATTCTGCCGTGTGATGTTTCCCAGATGAGAAGGAAGGGAAGGAAGGAGACGAGGAAAGGAGGGATGAAAGGGGAGATTTCCACCATCGTTTATTCATCAGAAGCCTCGTCATCTCCGGTGACATGACAGGTCTCCACCGCACGCACCGAAGACGACGGAAAACGCTGCGTGGGGCCGAAGCCCAGAGGGAGGACGGAGACAAACCAGGAGAGACAGAAGCCGACGGAGGATGAGCTGGCGGTTGTTGATGCGGCCGAGAAGACGTGGCCCGATTCTGACAGCGAAGCTGTTCTAGAGAAAACCTCAGCACATTCTCCTGGATTTACAAACGCTCGACAGATGCCCAACACCCGGTTCGAGACGCAGGTGATCCCTTGGAAAAGGATTTTTACGCTATACATCCCAATAGCCACAAGGGGACACCAGTCCCATTGTTTCGGTTCCAAGCCCGGTTGTGTCAGGAAGGGCATCCGACAGAAAAACTTGTGCCAAATCAACATGCGAAGGAGATTCGATGAATCACCCCAAAAGGGAAAAAGCCGAAAGAAACATGCAGGCCAGGGGCCAAATGAGGCCCACCAAATGTTCCAATCTGACCCCTGGGATGGATTTGCAGTCAAGGCTCTGGAACTGGTTTTAGTTCTGGTTCCACACACAGACCAATATGATGGACAGTAAAATAAGAACTCCAGATTTTTGTCGTCTATAAATAATGACAACTTCAAATATCTGTCATTTCCAATAGAAAAGTGATCTTTTCTACACCTTGGTACTCAAAGCACTTTACAAAACCTTAGATTCACACAAACAACTGGTAACAAATTGGGGTTGTTGCTCAAGGACACTCTGACATGTGGACAGTCGGAGCCGGGGTTTGAACTACCAACCCTTTGGTCACTGGACAACCCGCTCTACCGTCGGAGCCACAGTCGCCCGCAAATGTCATCAGACATTTTAACAAAAGTTGAAGGTTGTCATTTATAGGTTATTGTGATTTTACTGATCTAATCCAACTTTCGATGTTTGCTAATGTCTTCCATGTCATTTTTGTATTTTACAAATTCATCCCATGGGCTGGTCTGGATCCTTCGGTGGGCCCTGACATACAGGGACATTACAGCTGTTTTTGAAAAAGCCTGGACTGTATATTTGTGTTTCCTGTTGCCATTAGCTGCTGCAGTGATCTCATTTTCCTGCAGAGAGTCATGAATGTTTCATCTCTCCTCGGTTTATTTCCACGTTTCTTTCTCTCTCTGGCAAATCTCCCAAAATCCAAGCAAAACCTTCTCCTGTCGCAGGAAGAGCATTGAGCTCCTGCATCAGCTGTTATTGGAGTCAGAGACAGAGACAACAGAACGCAGCCTGCAGCGTCGTCTGGCATATTCAGGTCATTCCACAACAAGCCCAGAACACGGCCCAAAAGTGCAGCTTTAGGAGGGAAGCCCACAAACGCACCATTCACATGCCCCACCTGTTCCCCCAAAATACCGCCTTTGTGATGTTCAGAGCTCACAGATGTCGCAGACGGGAACAGAAGCCTCATGGTTTTCAGAGATGGTTCCATGGTTTAGTGGCATCAAGCAAAAATACTGCATCAGGACCGAGTCTACAGCCTCTGGACTGGACCTGTGCACTCTACTACAAATGCAAATTATTGATTAATCCATTAACCGTATCGACCAATTAACGATAAATTGATAAGCAGTGATTTTTCTGAGAACTTGAATTTCTCTTTCGACAAAGTCTACAAGAATAAAAGCTAAATACTGTTTCTATACTTCATGACAAAAGCCTGTCACTTAGAATAAATGGACATTTGTGTGTGTTGGGGGTGGGGGGCACAAACAGACAGGTTGGTCTGTGTTTGGTTCCACCATGTACTACCATTTGAACTTAACACTATGATCCGGTTCAATGAAGCGTTATTCAACTGCAGCGATGAAGCCTAGTTTGGACAGCGTCGCCCCCTACTGTCCACACCACTAATCCCACTGTAGAAAAGGGCAATTACAATTTAATTAATCAAACGGACAGTCGATTAATCGTT
The DNA here is from genome assembly GCA_029822895.1 of Maxillicosta whitleyi. Taxonomy (NCBI): domain Eukaryota; kingdom Metazoa; phylum Chordata; class Actinopteri; order Perciformes; family Neosebastidae; genus Maxillicosta; species Maxillicosta whitleyi. The sequence goes on from JAPSES010074338.1 coordinate 2,147, forward strand.
TACATCCCACCCTCAACATGTTAAATGTGTCCTTTATCACGTTTGACAAAGACGCTTTAGTTTCAACCCTGTAAAATCTGACCAATTAAAAAACTGGCCACAAAACTATAATTTCTTGGAATTTAGATGTTAGGCCAATTAACAAAATCCAAGACTTCTCGCTGTATCATTTTCTTCGACGTATTTTTTTATACCACATTTTATACATTAGGTGTTTTTATAAAGTACCTTATATACCTGTAGTGTCAAATTTGATACATACATTTTTAACAATTTGACTGTCCTACAAAGAATGAATTATCAAGTAACTATTCATTCAGTATGGATTTAAAAATAAAACAACAACAAGCAACTTTTTAAAAATGACCAAAAACTTCCTTGCAAAAACGTGTGTGGGTGATTTAATGGTAGCGGAAAAAAAAAAAAAATATATATACACAATCCACACCAGATCATGTGTAAAAGGTTAAGGAAAACATTGGTCTTGTTGATTAGATAAAAGGTGTCAAAACCTTGTGTTGCAAATATGATACAAATGGTTGTATAGGATTAATACAGGGCGTCCTTAAAGTCTCTTTACTTTTTAACAAATTTATCACAAAAGCCAAAACCAACTTTTTCACATTTACACCATGTCTATGTCCAACCACTTCCAAAATCTGGCTTTTTGAAATATTGATATAAAAATGTAATAGTTAAAAAACACACAAACACACACCACCACACTGGTACCTAAGGGTTAACTACTCCTTTTGTATAATACTGTGTTGGTGGTTGTAATGGGATTTTTCTATATTTGAAATAAAAACAGTCATTCATCATCCTTCCACCCCCCCAGTTTGTTCATCCATTCATTCATCTGTTTATCCCTCCATCCATCCGCTCATCCCTCCATCTCAGGCCGACACAGGCTCTGATGTGCAGGATAAATGCAGAGTGTGTCGCCGGCCGTCTGACGGGACACAGAGGGCTGATGGGATACGAGCAGCGGGACGTCTGCAGACAAATCGGGTCAGTGCTCGGGTACAAAGTAGGCCATGGAGAGCAGAAGCAGCCAATCACAGCCCAGCAACCATGACGCCGCAGAGGAGGAGACGCCGAATCAAACGCTCCGTCATTTCACTACGACTGCTGCAACTATGACTCAGCGAACGCAGCGATTCCACACACGCACGACGAGGATCCACCAAGGACCACGTCTGATCCTGATCACATGGACCGGGTCTGAAGGAGTCCACATCCATGAATATGAAGAGGATGCATCCAGCGTTTAGGAAGAAACAGAGACAACATGAGGAATGACAGACACAGACAGAATCCATCCAACGTGTGCTGGTGTGGATCCGACCTGCGTGAAACCGTCACATTATTCAGGACTGGGCCGAGTTCATCACGTACAACAGGCCCTTATTGATTTTCTATCAGCGCCGAGGCAGGGACAGCCCCTCACGTCCTCTGACTGAACCGGGGACAGACCGGTTGTAAAACTGCATTTAACAAACTCCAGACTGGGTCATTAAATGCAACACTGACCTGTTTTGGATCGAGTCCATGTCTATTAGGATGGTGTTAACCCTTCCACCACCAGCACATACTCTGCACAGCGCTGAAGTTACTTTACAACGGCTTGGTTTGAACTATTTCATTAACATAAAAACCCCAAATACCCTATAACTGTCATATTTTTTTAACCCTTTAAGTTCCATGTGTGTAATGGAAACAAACCAGATTTTTTGAAGGAAAAAAAAGTCACACACAGTAAAGGATGGAAAAGTTTCACTGTGAATTTCGGGTCCAGTAGTGATGCACGAGTCGGGTTCTTTTCAACTCACTGGGCTTTTGTGGAATTATCTGACCCCCCCCAAATAAACTGTTGTTCGTTTGACCCGCCTACACCCTCCCTATGCATCATTAACATGCAACACAGAACTCACCCCCATAAAACCTGGACGGACCCGTCTACAGACGCACTACAGCAGTGGTAAACATATGGTCTGTGGTTCAAAACTGACCTGCCAAAGGTTCTAATTTATCTAAAAGTATGAATTTGTAAAGTACAAAAATAATACTGAAGTTGTTAAAAGTCAAAGGTGTCATAGTTGTTTTAGTTCAGGTTTCACATTCAGACCAACTATGATCTACAGTAAAATAACCTGTAATAATGACTCCAAATTTCAATCAGAATTTTAATGTAAAACATCTGTGTAAAACTATTCCTAAAAACAAAAAAATATCAGAAGCAAAAAAATAAATAAATAAAACATCTCTAATTGACTCATGGTCAAATGGCAGTGAACACGCCAAAACGCCAACATATACCACAGCAAACGGCATAAGAACTGGTGCGACAAACAATATGATCATGAGATTAGACTTTTTTAATGCAGATGTTACTGTTAGCATTAAGACGGATAAGCTTTAGAATCTACATCTGTCAGTATATTTTACATGTGAACATTCAACCAGCTGAAACACGCCACGCTGCAAATGCAGGGTTAAATGCCTTGCTCAATGGTACAATTCTCTACTCAAGCCAGCAATTCTTCAGCTTTGTAGGTCATAGAAGATAAACTTTATTGATCCGACAACAGGGAAAATAACTGGTTCAGGAAACAACGGGATGAAATGTGGAGAAAAGAAACTTTGGATGCATCATAAAGAGCAATAATAATAATAAATATAAGGCAGATTATATAAGAGGTAAAATTGCACAAGCAAAACACAAACATAAGCATTAAACTGATGAACAACCTCCATTGTGCACCATTTTGGGTGTAATTTATCTGGGATATTCCATTATACTTATTTAATCCCATAATTAGCCTAGTGGTTCCTTAAATGTCTTTCCACACGTGCAAACATGTTCATATTGTGATTGGAAACAACTGTTGCATTTCTTTTGTCATATTGTCCAGCTCGATTATACGTTATTTATCCGTTATGTCTGATTGTACAGGTGATAATCCTATATTACTGGATTATTTTGTGACTTAAATGTTATAAACAATCTATACTTTTCAAATTTCATCTGTAAAATATATTGAATTTTCACCATTTTCTTATTTATGTTTGTGGTGATAATGATGAAAAAAATAATAATAATAACAACAACAAGAATAATTCTGGTATTTTTAATGGATGTTTTTTTCAGTTGCCAATATTACTTTTTCAGTATCAAATACATTTTATAATTTGAATTTAAAAGAAATAAACTCTTCTAAAAAGGGAAAAAAAGAGACACACTTTAAAAATCTAAATACATATGCAAATTAGCAGAAAACAAAACTGCTACTTCACCAGAATTGAATCTGGATTGTTTTTAATTACAAAGTAGTTTTTCTGAGTCTTATTTTACTGTTAAATATTGCGGTGTTTTATTTATTGCATCTTCATTGAATCCATTTTTACTGGACTGTCCACATGTTCAGTTTCCACTCCATCTTGTCTGAATCTGTGAATTATTTCTCATATTTTGCGGCTCAGTTGTTCATGATCTTAACTTTATTCATGTTTTTCTATAACTTTATTTTTAATTAAGATGCAAACAAAGACCTACAGTTGAAGTAATATGTTGAAATGTGCCTCAGACCCTCATGTGACCTGAGTCAGGTCACGCCCTACTTTCCGGTTTGCATGTTAACTATAGATTTAATCCTACTTTAAAGGCTCAGAATGTACTCACTGTTATACTTGATATCAGTCAGTTTAATTCCATTAAAACTGGATAAAGTTTCAGTTTCATTATGTTTCACATGGTAAATTTACACAAATGACGTAACTCTCCTTCATCACGGTCCAATTATGATGCAACAGAAATAAAAACACATGAAACTGACAAAAACACACAAACTGCGCCATTTCAACACATCTACTTGCAGATGAACGCCTCACACACATCAGTCAGACAGTGTTATAATTGACCAACTCAGATCCGTTATCCTTCACTGTTTACATTATCCAACAGGGTGCACACACATCCGCTAGCCGCTACGTTAGCATTAGCTTCCCAGCGGCTTTAAACGCACTTGACAACAACAAACACCGCAAATAAACGAAAACTCTCACCTGTAGTTGTACGACGTGAACTTGCTGCTCTCCCTCAGTAGACACCTGTACAGAGAAATCACCTGTGCTCGTGAGGACGCCGCCATCATGTTGCTAACAACGCCACAGCTCCGCAGACGAAACAACGTTTCAGGACCCTTTTATATATGTGTCCAATTACCGCCTAACTAAAAATACAGACGTCATTTCTGAGTTTCTACCTGAGTCGTCACTCATTTAAATACATGATTTGACTTAACAGTCTGAAATTAATAAAAATAATAACTAAGGTTAAATTGTTTACTTTATTTAGGGCTATATGTGTTAATAATCCAACAGGCGCGTTCAGGACGGCTAAACGGCAACTCAAAGCTGCAGAGTGACAGAAGGTGAGTTAGCTTTGCGGATTTTATTCAATTAAAACTGCCCGAAAGTGAATTACTTATTTGTTTTTCTGAAAGAGGTTCACTCTGACATTATAGCGGATGAGTCTCGAAAACAAGTCGGTGCATGTCGGGTGTTAAAGCGCTTTATTTCCGCCCAAAATGTCCTTGTTGTGGGTCACGTGTTAGCCGCCGTGCTACAAACACAAGCTGACACTGACAGGTTACAAACTAAAAACAGGAGACAAAAGGTGGATTTACGGGTTTTATGCATCCAGGTGTGAGTCTGTATGACTATAGTATTGTGTTATTTAAAAGGGAATATACGGTGGCGTGATGGAGGTGAAGGTTTGAGTCTGAACTCGATGGACCTGATGCTTTTCTGACCTTCTAAACTAGACTTTTCTGTGGTTGAATATTGAAGAGAATTAAATCTACCAGTTTATCAACTGGATGCATTTTTACAAGTTTTATTTTATTTAGAACCGGTTTGAACCAGACCTGAGGGTGTAGGTTTGGTCTCCGCTTTGATGTGGTGAACTTCAGACAGGATGGAAATAGACATATGTTTGTTGTTAAGTATTGAATGTAAAGGTCTGATGAACCTACTTGTGTTGATGATGCACGCGTTTGTTTTTTTTTCATATGAAGTTGGAGAAACTGCTGAGGAATCCTCATTGTGTAATTCACAAATTGGGCTAATGTAGCAAACTAACTTTAAAGTTAATATTATTTCTGACTTCTTATTTTTTTGACATTTAACATTTTGTTGGTTTATTGCTGAATATCAGAGCGAAAGAAATGTCCCTCATGTTCTGTATTTACGTTTATGCATTTAGCTGATGTTTTTTTCTAAAACAACTCACAGGGAAAGATGAACAAATAGGCTCTCTATCATCGCTCTCTCTACTTCATTTGTAAAGAACGTCAAAACAATGACTGGAACAAAGTGCTGTACAGCAGAATGGATAAATAAAAACCAAAGTGTAGAAAACAAGACTAGATATAAGACATAAAACAAAAAATTAAAAACGGTGTCATACAGAAGAATAACCCCCCCCCCCCAAAACTATAGAATAAAATACAGCTGTACAATCAGAACACTAGAAGTCAATACATGAACCAATACCAAAGAATATTCTTTATCTGTTTATGCATTAATGTGTTAAAGTAGGGCTGAAAGTATAATTAATTTGAAAAAAAAAAAAAATCCATAGTTAAAATTTGAAACTAATACCACTGCAAATGTGGAAAAACTTATAGAAATTTGATACAGTTGTGAAATTACTTTGACCATATTTTTCCACTTTTCATTTCCAGATGTGGCTTTTGTTTTGGTTCAAAAGCGTTCAGCATCACATGTAGTATATTCAACTAAATAGATTAGAACATGAAAATTCAGTTAATAAGCATTTTCCTCTGGAGACTTTTCTTGAACAAAACTTCAAAATACAAACTGTAAATCTGGAGATTCCGTCAAAATTAGCACATTTAGAGCCAGAAAACGATCAATTAAACCTGTTGAATATTGAGAACATCAACTCATCGTCCAGCTCTATGTGTTATTTGTCTGTTTCTACAGATGATAATTCTTTATTATTTAAATTATTATTGTCTGTATTATTATTATTATTATTATCATTACTATTATTGTATATAGTGGTTGTCCTGCGGCCTTTGACCGATACGCCTTCAGGCTGAGTTTGCAGCGAGGACTGGTTTAGTTTTCATCTGAAACTTCGAACCAGTTCCACAGAAACTAAACTGGCTCCTGCTGTTTTTTAGCCACAAACTTTTCACTGTCCTTAGTAAATGTCATTTTTGTACTGGTGTGTGGAGACCAAAGTCTGTGGAGTCTGCTCTCACAGTTAGGAGGAGGAGCCTACAGTAGACTGTAGGAGGAGCTTATCATAGACTGTAGGAGGAGCCTACGGTAGACTGTAGGAGGAGCTTATCATAGACTGTAGGAGGAGCCTATCATACACTGTAGGAGGAGCCTATCATAGACTGTAGGAGGCGCCTATGGTAGACTGTAGGAGGAGCTTATCATAGACTGTAGGAGGGGCTTATCCTGTTGTCTTATTCTTATGTGCACATTGATTCGTTGTTGTGTTGCTACTGGAACCATGATTTAAATCAAGTAAAAACAACAATCAACAACAACACTGCTGTAACCCTCCACTCATGGTTGACCTCTGACCTAAAGTATGTTTGAAAACAAAAAATACAATTCGTGTGCAATATTCATATGGCAAAGATGTACAGTAATTTCTGTTATTTTATTTTTATTTACTTCCTGTTTTCCACTCCGTGTGGTACCACAGTTGTTTTTTCAGTCACTATGACACTAGTTTTTCTATTAAATAAACTGAACTATAGCTTTCGCTGCTGTTGAATGAAAGTTTACATGTTATTAATGTTGAAAAGATGTGAATATTTTCAGAACACAACTTTGGACAAAGTGTGAACAATTATATTTATAGATTTTATTTGTATATGTAGTATTAATTAAACCAGACAAACAATGGAATATAGTTTTATTAAAGCTCTTACATGGTCCTGCTCTGGTGCTTTTATTTTGAAATACATCCATGTCATGTTTAGACATTATTATATGTGAATAAAATGATAAAATATTAGACTATGTTTGTGTCTGTCGGTTTGTGGGTGGAGCTTCAGCAGGTTTTTGGACAGAATTATGGAAATGATCGTATTAGTTCAGTATTTTGTCTTAAATTCTAAATAACTGAGTCAGCGTAAAAACAACAGACTCATTTTAACGTTGTTCAGGAACACTTTTCTTAGTAGATGAATGTGGTATTTCTTTAAGTAAACAAGAAATATTGCAGTTTTATTGTTATCATGATGCTGTACACCCACATTGCATATCGGAAGTGTTGCCAGTATCGTACAGCCCTAGCCGTGGCGTCTGAACGGCGTCTGAACGGCGTCTGCTCATGAGCTGGTGTTGCAGATGTGTGCGCTCGTCATGGATACATGTGTGAAAGGTCACAGACACTTCCTGTTTGTTGATGTCCTGCTGTCTGAGTGGAAAGGTCAGGGTGTGTGTGCTCCACTGGAGCCATATCTGTGTTTCTACCAGTGCTGCGTTCAGGTGCACGCTGGGATTTATGGACAAATGAGTTCTGATTCCAGTCCATTAGGATCTTAAACGGGTCCACACTCATGCGGCCTGGTTTTAAAAGCTGTAACACCGGCTCAGTTTACATGTAACGTCCACAACACAGCGATGTTTGCCTCTGATTGGTCAAGTCCTGTCACATGACCAGAACAACCAGGAAACCAGACTTCCGCTGCCTTCAGATGCTGTGGGGAAGATGAGTTTGTCTTTTGTTGTTGTGAATTTGAAGTTACAGGTGTGTTGGGTTCAAGCGCTTTTGTCATCTTAGCAAAATGAAATGTGTCTGGCAGTTTTTCATGACCTAATATTTGGGTAAAACAGTTTTTAATGAGTTAATTCATCTGCTAGAATAGAACGTTCTAGACCAGGAATAGTTGAACGTTTGTTTTTGCAAACTCAAAAAGTTTCATTAAGGACATTTCCACTTGCTCCTGATGATAAATATGTTAAAAATTTCAAGTCTGGCTTTTTTTAAAATCTTTTTTACTAAAACAGTTTTAAACAATTATTATTAATAATAATAATAATAATAATAATAATAATAATTAGTGGCCAGATGTTGACAGTTCAGTTCTTCCTGAAAACAAAAGTGCAAAGGAACTGGAAACAAAGACAGTTTTCCGATACTTTTATTGGAACAACATGAAGACACCAAGACGTCTGATAGGGGCAGTGTTAGGGCGGGGTCATGGGTGTGGTCAGCTGGACCCGCCCACTTCTGTTTGATCCATAACATTGAACCAGTTTAACACAAATATTCCACAGAATTATAAAGGTCTA
>JAPSES010074339.1:0-10493 GCA_029822895.1 Maxillicosta whitleyi
AAACAGACACATGTATACCCAAATGTTTTTCTTAATTTTGTTGTGAAATATTGATACTGACGCCTCCGTATTGATACGTTTATCGTGAAGAGGCCCGCGATGATATATCCCCGTATCAATATTTTGAACACACCCCTACTGCACGAAATATAGAAACATTAATACTCTGAAAATACTGTGAATATTAGACTTAAGTTTAAGCTTGATAATTAAGTAAAGACAGTCGTGAAGTCAGGCTTTTTTCACCCTTAAATACCTGAGAAATTATTCCAGGTAAACGTGTTGCTGTGAATTTGCGTCCATTTCAGTGTCATAAAAACTGTTGGACAAAGTCAAGGGAGGGTTAATATCTGGTAAAAAAAAAATTAAACAATAATCTACACCAAATGAAATGAGAAAGAATGTCTGAAAAAAGGAGTTTTAGGAGTGTGATTGTTTGGGAAGTGACAAAGTTCTCTGTTTCATAAATAAACTAAATTAATTCCAAATACATAGATTTTTGAATATTGTTATTTCTTATTCTAAACACAGTGTTTAGAATTAATAAATGCATATATCTATATGAAATACACTTGAATATAATGCTAATATTATTCGTACGTTGTAAATATTGCTAAACAATGTATATGATTGAGAATTGAAAGAAAAAAATGTTTAATTTATTTACTTTTGTGATCCACCCATGATGCTGCCATTAGTCTAAACTGTTGCTATTTAGGTATGATAAAGTATTTTTTTCCTCATTAATTATTAGGTTTTAAAATAGAAGGTTTTAAAGTCTACCCTGAATACATTTTAGGATGAAAATGTCATAGGAATTCACTTTTGAGAACTTTGTAATTTTTTGTCTTATTTTTTTTTTGTCCATCCGTGACATAGTTTTTGATATTTTTAAATGCAAAATATCAAATGTATGTGTTTACAGGTTTTTACTAAAAAAGAATAAATACGAGATTTAGGTTTAACATGAACTGTGAACTGGAACACACTTGAACAACAAGGATTTGGATTTTGGCCCAGAAGTTTTTTTTTTTTTGTCTTTTTTTTCTAAATCAGTCAAATTTTTTGGCACCTGGTTGAACTGTAGAAAGCAGTTACATAACAAAAACAGTATTTAAAAAAAAAAATAAACAAAGGAAATTCAGAACAACAGTGTAAACAATCAAACAAAAAATAACAATAAAATAAAATTTTGATTGAGGAAACTTGTAATTGAATAACTTTTTTTTTAATTGATTCAAGTTAATTAATCATTTCAGTTCTTGTCTACAGTATTTAAATCAGTTTGATGTAAATGTCTTTCCAACACTAATTGTTAATATTAGTTGAATAAAAAAAACACTGGGGCTGTGTATATCGGCAAGTTAGGTTTATTTCTACAGCATATTTCATGTAAAAGACAATTTAAAGTGCTTTACATAAAACGTTAAAAGCATTACAGCAGGAAAGCAATAAAAAAGTACAGGTATGAGATAAAAAGGATTCAACAGTATGTGCTGTTGATTATGTTCACAAAACCAAAAATGACAGTTAACTGCGTTTGTATGTAGTGTGCATTGTTATTAAAATGACTGTCTGTGTGAATGAACTGTTGATGCTCACTGGTGTCGGTTTCCTTGTGTGGCACCACTTTCCCATTCCACAAATGAGTTCTCCTCTCACGTCATCAGTGACAGAATTATCTCATTTAATCAGAGTTATTGCTCTCATTAAAGAGGACGGTCCCTTCCCCTGTTCATCAGCCCCACTGTTGACTGCAGGTTAATGAATAATAATAAATAATAACATGCTAAAGATTATGCTTGGAGGACTAACAATGACAGGCACTCGGTCAAAGAGGACCAGGGCACCCAAGGGCGTCAAAGACAGGGGAACTGAAAAGGCATTATCCTCTTTTATCTTCAGGATCATCAAGGGTCCTTGAGCCAGTTGGATTATTCCTAAGACGATATACACAATTGATTTGTGCACGTTTAAGTGGGCACATCCTTGTGGACGTGTGAATAGACTAGACTATTACATTGAGATTTCAAGGTGTTTTTAAGGAACATCAAGTCTCTGAAACGTGCTTCTGGTCAGATCTCGCTCACACACCATTGCACTCCTATTTAAGCAGCTTTCACCTTTTTTTTTTTTTTTTAAATTCTCTTTCCTCCACAGTAATTTAAGGGATGAAAAACTAGAACAGAATAGTTCACCATGATGTAAAATGTATGAAGCCACAACATTAACCACGGTGTTCAGTGAATATGTGACAAAAAGGTAAAAGAGGGATAAAAAATGAATGGCATTAAAGGCGCTGACATCCATCTGCCTTTTCAGATGTTAGAGACTAGCACTGATTTCATGTTTTGCAGAATGACGACTGTGTCCAGCCACAAACTCACCCATGGATGCACACACATGCACTACATGCACAGCTACAGTCAGTATTATTGATGCTACAGTCTGGCCTCCTGCTCATATTAGGGCCACTGCCTGTTTCTGCTGCTGCTAATTTTGCAAAAATAAAATAAAATTCTACTCCCACTGCTTCCCAACACTGACATACACATACAGTATAGACAATTATCAAGCCCTAAAAATGACTAATTATAGCAAAGATCCATTTTATCTACAGGATAAAGGAGGAAAGAGGTTGAGGACCAGTTGATATAATGTAGCCTAATGTTTTTATTCTAATGATAATTAACATATCATTACTAAACAATTTGGTGCACTTGTTAAAATGTGCCCATTTACAGCCAGGATTTTAGTCCCTATTATTTGCTTGTTTGGATCCTGGTCAGAGTGTACGATAATGTCAGTGACATTGTCCCGCTTCATATTGGATTTGGCAAAGTGCACACTCCAATAACCCCAGCCAACTTTACAAAAGACAGTCTGCAAATAGATCAATTAGATAAGTAAGACAATGGATACTGTGATAAAGGCAGAATAGCCTTTGGAGGTTTGACTCCAGTGATGTATTGCATCTGTATCAAATGGAGACTGATATGAAAAGGGGAGATAGGCTGGGATCCCCCAGAGTCTGGATGGTAATGGTGTTGGAGGAAAAGCAGCTGAAAGTTGTCAAATGAAACTCGTAGATGAAAATTCCCCCACTGATTGAAATGGTAAGTAATAGAGTTTTTGATACGACCATTTCATAAATGTGTGAAGAGGTAATGAGGAAATGATTAGCAAAAAGACAGAGAGCCAAGAGATGATTGATCAGAAATAGTGACAGTTTAAAATCAATGACAATTTTGGATTTGGTTACAAATCTAAATAAGGACACGTCCACCCAGGGTCCACAGTCCGGTTCTGAACGTCGTCTCATACAGTATCTAATCACCTCTTGTATTAGTTCTGTATTGTTATTGCCCATATATTGATGTCTTTTCTTCTTTAAATTTGTCTATGTTGTGCTGACTGAATTTTAGTCTTTGTATGAGAAGGATGGTAGTACCCCCCCCCCCCTCAAAAAAAAACCAAACACATATAGTCAATGGTGACAGAAATATAAATTTTGGATCCTGTTTCAAATATGTTTACACGAATGGAGTTTGTTTTGCCAGTTTCTCATAAAACTATTAAACTCTTAAAATGTAATAATTAAAGGGGACCTATTATGAGCTATTTCCAAACATTATGTAAAATACATGCCAGGGTTGTAGGGGTGTTGAGGGAGCCCAGCGACCCGGGGGGTGCGTGGGCTCAGATTATCAGTTTATCAGTTACACGTGCATTATAACTTACATTACAATTACACAAATCACTAAGTAACAGTCAGATTATTGGTAAAAAATGCACCGACAAATGTAATGTTTGAATTTGTTCAGGTTATTCATATTTTTTGTAATAGGACACTGTAAAAATTTAAACATTTTCACGTAATTTTACTTTCTTACACTAAGAGAAAATTTGTGTTTTTCATTATTTATAGGTTATTCTAGTGTTATTGTACTGGTTCTGATCCATTTGAGATCTAACCGGTCTGTAGGTGGAACCTGGATTGAAATGGTTTTTACGCCATTGATTGATAATAACTGCTAACATTGATAAAAAATGTCTTCAGCGTGTGTCACGTTTTGCATTCCACAAACTCATCCTACTTGGATTGGACCCTTTGGTGGGCCCGATTTAGCCCCCCGAGCCGCACGTTTGACACCTGTGCTCTAGAGTCACTTGAGTTGATTGACAGTTTGACAGAAAGCCACAGTATGTCTTTGATTCACCAAACGCATCCACCCAGCGCTTTTACATTCCAGTGAACTACATGTTATTTCTTTCCTCTCTGTGTACAATTGCAGTGACACACAATTATATACTGTTTTCATTCTCCGACTGTCCATACATGACATGTAGGCTTATTACACCTGCCAACTGCTAGTAGTTGCTCAAGTATTTATTTATTTATTTATTTTATGTGGCACACATGAGAACAACGTGACGGAAACCCAAATACTCACACCTCCCATGTGGGACAATCTGCACCATTGTTTAGAGGGAATGTCAGTGCATCATCCAGCTGCCTCCATGTTTATACAGTTTAACAGTGGCCAAAATTGTCAGTAGTGGCCCCGGTGCAAATGACAGGAAAATGTGTATTTTTGGCTGTTGATACAGTATCAGGTTTCTCTCCCACTGGTGTGTAGGACTGCCTCAGCCTTAATGCTTTCCTTTCAGTTGTGCACTAATCAAACATTCCTCCTCGCTGTAAATACACGGAGGGAAAGAACATCTATATTTTGCTATGGAAGTCATCAGCAGGGATCATGAATCCAGGCACAGTTATGTATTTTTTCATGTCCTCTGTATTTTGGAGAGCATCCTTTAAAATATGCTGTGACATTCCTCTTCGTCTAATGCCAACTACCTCAGTAACACTGAGAGGCTCAAACTGTCTAATACTCCATCCAGATCTTGTCAAACACTGCGATGGGGTTTGATAACTGACAGCAAAGGTGATTGGTCAGCTATGGCACTCCCAGACACAGCTATTGTGCTGCGGCATAAGTAGATTATATCCATCTATCCATGTCCAGACTTATTCTGTCATTTCATTTGAGGATTATCCTGATCTACTTACGGAAAATGGGATTTCAGCGACTGTATGCTTTAAGATGCTGGAACATGCAAAATGTAATTTTTGCTCTGGTGTCATAATGGATTCTGTTTTGCAGAAAAGTCCCATGGCATGAGTTTTTAAAGACTAAATGAAAAGAACTTTTATGATGTGATTAACAAACCATGTCGCACCTTGTGCTTTTTTCAGTAACTGCACTTAAATAATGTTAAAGCCATCATTCCCAACCCCTATATATTTAAAGATAACAGTTTGACATTTAGCACCATAAAATAGGAAAGTGCTTTGCTCTATCTTGACATTCTCACTGTGCACCTGCTACACAAGGAAAGAAGACATGCATGAATAAGGAAAGTCAACAGGGACTACATCTGTATTCATTTCCCCCTAACCTCTAAGATTCACTATCCCCCCAACAGCTGCTTTTTCCAGGTCCCCATAGCCTCAAACATGTCTCCAACTAATTACAACATCTTGAGAAACTAAAGCCAATGATGAGAGAAGCAGGTGCACAGAGCTGGAGGGCAATGCTAACCAGGATCTTAGGTACAACATAAGAAAATTAAATCACCTCATAATTGGCCGACCACAAGGCCGCACACAGGAAGTATGGGTATAGATTTCATGTGCACGAATACACCCAGCCTTCAAATAAGAATGTATAACTAAAAAATGAATAAGAGTTTTAAAACAACCATGATGAATTCAGTTTCTTCTTCCAACCATCACAGCCTTTCTAATCCTGTTCCGCCTACGTATCCTTTAGAACCACTTAACCTCTGTGACTAAAAATGACCCAACAGATGAAAGTACAGAGGTCAAGACCTGCTGTACATGATCCATTAGTGCAGTCTTAAATGGCGCTATGCACTTGAAAGGTTTTGGGGAAAACTACATTAAACTAGCGCATTGACCCGTGGGGAACCAGGGGTTCTAGATCCTCTGACCCAATTCATGCCTTTTCTTTCTTGGTAAATTCCACTGGTATTTTCAGTTGAATAACCTCTCAGCTGGCACGTCTGTTTCTGCACGTGAAAATTGACACCATGACAACATGGCCCTATCGTTTATCTTTTGCTATTTAACCCACTTTAATGGTGATTCTGGACATTTGTAAGGCTATTGTATTCCAAAATTACTAATTTCTCCCAAATTATTGGTCCTATCAACTTGCTGTTTTCATGAACATGAACTTCCTCGTTCCTAAAATCCATAATTCTTCTGAGCTGCAGCAGTCAGATCTTTCCAGATTTTGTATGATGCCCAAGACACACTTCGCTTTTACAATATAGATAAGTCATCATGTACTAAATGATAAATAAATAATCAGAATTAATGCTAAAATATAAAACATAATTACAAAACGGACTGAAAAGGTTTAGTTTCACTGAATACCTTCAAGAGGAGGTTGAATGACTTCGAGGCACAAACATCTGGCTGCAGATGTTTTGTTTGACACTTTCTCTTAATCTTGTGGCAACTTGTTTTTGTTTTTATAAATGAGACTTTTATGTCTAACTATTTTAATGTACTGCTGTGCGTCTTGGCCGGGACAGTCTTGGAAAAGAGATTTTTAAGTCAGTAGTTTAGAGAATCAAACAAACACACAACTATAAAGCTCATCTTTTTGCAGTGGTCTCTTATATTTTCCAGAGCTGTATATGTTGTGAGTTTACAAAATTTTGGAAATAAAAACAAAACACCTTTTAGCACAAGAACAAATTTTGCCTAATATTTTTATTCCAAAGTACTGAAACAAGAATTGGGGGAACGTGTCTAATGAAGTGCATTAACAGAGCTTCCCTTTTTCTCAGGATTCTAAAGTTACAGTCCGCCGAGCTTTCACCATTCACCGTTTGACCAGAGTGAAACCAGCCATTTCAGCAGCGCTCCTGGTGTTTTGATCCTTTCATAGGGCAATATTAGTCTTGATGACAAAAGTAGACTACATATCCTGGTGGGATGGATAGGATCTAACAAAGCATAGAGGCCTGGGGGAAGTGCTGACCACCTTTAATGTCTCTGTGGATAAAAGTAAGTGCAGACAAATGGTCGTTCTGTCTGTCGCCTCAGGCTCCGTGAGGCTGTAGACGGACACACAGCCCACATTTACACACCTGACAAAAGCCTGCTTTTACTGATACACAGCTAGTGCTTAATACTTATAATCGCATTTTCATTGTTACTGATTGCTGTATTTATTTCAAACGTAAATGTCAAAATTAAACAAAATACTTAAATACAGAGATTAGATATACATAATGAAAAAGGAGTCAGAAGCACAACTTTTATTTATGTATTTATTTATATATGACAGGATTTCCCTCCCAAAAAAATGTATACACACTTTACATCAATGTAAACTAAGTGTTTATTACAATTGTATAATTTTCCGAATACAAAAGCATCTACAAACATCATTTTACTTATTTTTTTTTTATTATTTTTTTTTTAATCTGTTTTTGAAACTGACGTCTGTTCTGGTCCAAACACTGCTGTCAACGCAAAGCAATGGAATCGCACACATCACGAAACGATTACCTTGGTATTTGCGTACATTCATGTTCAATGGCTGTTTTTTTTAAAATGAATTTCCTTCTTGTAGTCGCTGCAGTCATGGACTTCAATGGGTTTAATCTGCAAAAAAATTCAGATGATAAAGGTTCTTTTTGGGACATGCATATACACACACACACCAGTGTTGCCACTAACGCGCTACTTAGCAACGAGTTACTGTAGTCGGACTACTTTTTTCAGTAACGAGTAGTCTAACGCAACTACTATGTTAAACCAGTAGTCAGATTTAAGTTACTTATCGAATATATCGTGCGTTACTATTTTGTGTTTTGGTGGGACGTAGGGTTTTTTTTTTTTTTTTTTTTTTTTTTGGGCAACCTGGGTTATGCAACATGTTTCCTATTGGTTTATGTCAGATACAAACAATTATGTAGGGAGAGAGGTTCAATACGACTGGTATCTTAGTGGTTTACTCCACTAGCTTTGGAGTCATCCTCCTTATGGTATGGGTGTGTGTGTGTGTGTGTGGGGGGGGTAACTTAAAGTCTAGTCTAACTTAGTTATTTTTAAAAGCAAGTACAGTAGTACCCCGGGTTACGGTGTCCCCGGTTTATGTTTTTATGACCTTATGATGTGATATGATACGCAGTTTTTTTGTCCCCGCCTTATATTATCAACAACAATTTCTCTTGCACGGCCAAAAATTCAAACCTAGCGGTCAGTGTTCATACGTGCGTCCGACTGTCGGTGTCACTAAGATGCCGATATGTTATTGGCTGGAATCCCCCCCACAATTCACAAGAGATGCTGCCTCTCTCTCTTTATTTATCGCTTGCTCAGTTCAAGATCTAGTGTGCGTTACATAAACACGTGTAGCCACGAGTCCCAAAATTGCAAGTAATGATAGAGAGAAGTAAAAAAAATGATAACTATGGAAACTAAGCTGTTTAATTACTTCAATTTATTATTAAGTGTAACATAGTTAGCATTGATACGTTCTGTCATTTTTCCTTTATATATTTTATATTTATAATAATTATTTATACTGTTATTTAATTATACACATGCATATTATATATAAGTAGTACTTACTATACTACTGTATTACTAATTTTTAACATACCTGGGGTTTTGCACGCATTACCTAATTACCATAGGTTTCTATTGTCCTCTATATGTTAATTTCACCTTACGATGTCAACTCTGGAATGGATTAATGTCATATGGCGGGGGTCCACTGTAGTCAGTAACTTAACTAAGTTACTTTTTAAAGAAGTAATCAGTTGTGGGATTACTGTTTCAAAGTAACTATGGCAACACTGACACACACACACACAAACCACATACTTGTCCATTCTTATAAAACCCATTGATACCAGCACCTTACTCATCCCTGTACCTCTGAAAAATTATGTCTTTTTTAACTCCTTTTAAATCATTTCATTCTTATACATCCTTTTAACTCCATGATGAATCTTTTCCACCGTCTCACCCCACTGACTGAAAGACTAAAACCTGTACAATTTCTATGTATTAAGAATTTTAAAGTTAATTTTCCCCCGTAAATCATAACCTCTCTCATGAACACTGAATAATTTCTGTTATAATTATTATTGCGTTGTTATTTCAGTATTGATAAATATATGATCATCGGTTACTAAAACATGAGGCAATGACGTTTTCTATCTTTGCCTAATCTCTGGATAGAATTGTTCACTTCAATACATCAATACATTTTCAACAAATTTCAATCAGACAAAGTTCATTTATTTATTCAATCAGCCTCTTTACAATAAAAACATATCTTTCATTATTTCTACAATCACGTTTTTAATGGCATATAAATTAAACCAAACTATTCGCAATAAAATGTCTGTATAGTATAATGTAATGTATATTTAATTACACTGTGTTTTTCATTCATGTCACAGCAAATAGTTTCCTTATGAAATTATTTTGACAATGGGACTCATTCTTAATAGTGTAAGAGAAACTCCAGGTCAAATGTGGTTACTGATATTTAATTGAAATGATTGGTCTTTACAGTCCCTCCATTCAAGTATAATCAAAAATAGCAGGAAAGACCGTTTTGATTCAAGAGAAAAAGAAAAAAATATGTATAAATATGTACATACACTAAGCTCTAAATCTACATAAATATATGTAGTGCTGACTACACTTATCAAAGTTTGAACAGCGGTTTATATAATATGTACTAGATGATATATTATCATTATAATAAAGAATTAATAAAGAATTTCACAAAAGTGTAAAAATAAATGTGTGTGTGTAGAAATAAAGAGAGAAATGTGTCTGAAAAGAAAATTATTCCAGTTTTATGGGCAACACTATTTCATTTTACAGCAGTTTGTTAATACTTCACAACAGATGTACATTTTGACGACAGTAGTTAAAACCAAGGTGCTGAGTTCGGACCGTTAGAGGAGGTAATATTCTGAAACGGTGCGGGTGGGCTATGCATCTGAATACATGTGGGAGGAATTACAGCACACATAACGACATGTAGACGACATGATCGGCCCAGAATTAAAGGTGTAATACAAGAAATATAACTGGAATTTTCACTAAATTGACAAGGGACGAGTAATGGTAGAACTATTGAAAGAGTCTGAACAAAAATGTCTTGGAATTTGGATCATATCACAAAATACTCTCAAATATATGTATAATCTAGTAACTACACTGAGACAAAATGTGTGTGTTTTTACCTTTGCCAAGGAGGTTATGTTTTTGCCGGCGTTTATTTGTGTGTTGGTTTGTGTGTTGGATTGTATACAACATAACTCAAAGTTATGGATGGATTTTGATGAAATTTTCATTAACATTGGGGTCAATGGGGCCAAAAATTTTGTTTCTCAGTATTTCGGTTAATTATTGACCAAAC
>JAPSES010074340.1:0-10492 GCA_029822895.1 Maxillicosta whitleyi
ACCCTTTAGGAAAAGAACTGTACCCTTTAGGTACAGAATTGGACCCCCCCCCCCCATGCTCTCCTCCTTCAGTACCAGGCTGCTCCTGCTTTAACTAAACAATCCACCAGGTGGCGCACGTGTCTGATCCAATAACTATGAACCTGGGTCCAACTGCAGGTCCGACCTCCACAGGTTTAAACATTTTATACATTCTCATGTTTTTATTCAGTTTATTTTCCTTTTTTCATCATTACTTTTCTTAAAATTATACTGAATTTTTCTAAAACATTTCGGGTTCTTCAAATGTAATCACTTTATTCACATTTTTTGTACAATAATAGTTTATTAATGTAAATATGTTTTGAAATCTAACTTTTTTTGGGGTTATTTTCATTATTTTTTTTTTTAATGTTATGAGTTTAATCCAGGTTCTGTTTAATCATTTGTTTTTTCATGTTTTTATATATTTTTCATTTGGTTTTTTGTTTTCATATATATTTTTCTTTTTACTTTAATCTAAAACAGTTCAGGTTGTTCATATTTATTCATTTTATTCACATTTTTTTTATACAATAATAATTTATTAATGTAAATATGTTTTAAAATCTAACTTTTTGGGGGGTTATTTTAATAATTTTATGAGGTTATATGTTTGTTTTTTGTTTTTTTTTTTGTTTTGTTTTTCCACCTTCAGTGTAATTTCTGCTTTTCTTGGGCGGGGTCGGACCCCTCTGGTGGGCCCGTTGTGGTCCGTGGGCCGTATGTTGGACCCCCCCGCTGTGTTTTCTCCACAGTCTCACATGGAAAATCTAAATGTCAGAACAGAACCTGCTTTGAATTTTAATCTCCGCCTCATATGTCACAGCGCACGTCCGTTCTGTCATTATCTGCTCAAACTGTTTGACTTTGTTACAGACGTGTGATATTCCGCCGTCACGTTCAAACACACATTTCTATGCAAATGACAGGTAGTTTTCAAACGATCCCATCAGATTTAACCCTTAAAGACCCAGACGTGCACCTTTAAACTAAACCATGTCCTGTTTCAAAGCATTAATCTGATCAAAACATGCCAACCACTGGTGCAAAAATACTGTTTATCCCCAATTATTCATAGGATAAAAGCAGCAAAACATGGAAAGTGAGGGGAAAAAACAGGAAAATATACCAGAAAAATAAGGAAACATTCAGTAAAAAACACCCAAATGTGAACAGATGTTTCTAAAGCGAGAGAAAAAAAAAAAAAAAAAAAAAAAAAGAGCAAAATACTGGAAAAATAAGAAAACGCTGTAGTTACCATGGAAACGCCGTCATCTTCTACAGCATTGATTCACCAGTAAAACCCATGGTGTTGGATCAGGACCAGTGGATGAAATGAACAAAAATTAACAAATAAAAACTACAAAATAATAGAAAATGTAATAAACCATAAGACACAAACTGAACTAAAGAGAAGATTAAAAAAAAAAAAAAAAAAGTAAAAAAAAAAAAAAAAAACTGACTAACGTGATGGAGTCATCTGTTGGACCTTTAAAACCATTCACAGGTCAAATTTAACCCACAAATCCCTCCAAGTAAGTGTTTTTGTACTTGGGGGGTCAAATTCATTTTAGTTCAGCAAAATTTTATCTGAAGTGGGCGGGACTAAAAATAACTTAACCCTTTAAAGTCCTCACCAAGAAAAAAGCGATGAATAAATGTTTCTTCCTTTTTTTTTTTTTTTTTTAATTTCCTTGGGTTCACTAATAACAATAATCCAAAAATAATTTTATGAACAGACCCCATAGTTTTTGAAATACTGACCTCTACCAAACAGTGGAGATGTCACTTCATGGCAAACGTGCAGTTTTAAGAATCTGCATAGATTTTTATGCATTTAACTGAAATAAAAGCTATTTCTTTGCATATATAACTCTCATCTATGAATAATATTATATCAAAATGTATCACATGAACATCAATTAATGATCAGAAGTTTTATTATTTTTTTAGAAAATAGTCCATTTTATTTACATTTGTTTAGCTTCTCTACCTTTACCATAAAATGCCAAATCAACCGTTTGGTCAAGCATGTTTTAGATAAATTCTTTGACCCTTTTTCATCTTTCTTTTTATCATTCCATACATACACATACATTACACAGTTCTGTTCAGTAACTCCTCAGACATGATAATATGTAATATAATCACATTTTTGATCACGGTTATGGTCATTTTGTTGATTATTTTGTTAATTTTATTGATTTTTTTTTCACACATTTTGTTCATAATTTGTCAATTTTTGTCCATTTTGTTGAACATTTTTGTTAATTTTGTTGATTATTTTGTACTGAACATTAAAGGGTTAAACATATAAAGAATGTCGAGTCCAAACGTTTGTCCATGTTTTAGAGCGAAAAAAGTAACATGACATAAAAATGTTTACATCTACAAACTGTGCTTTAAAACTAATTGAATAAATAATAATGTTATGTGTCCATTTATCATTTATACGTGTTCATCATAACGTACAGACACAGTGGATCTACAAAGAAAATAGACAGAATATTAATAACATTATAGTTTCTATGAAAAATGATGGTTTGTTTTAGTGTAAATACAGTAAAATCACATGAGTTGTCATTATTTATAGGTTCTTATAATTGTATTTTACTGGTTCTGACCCGTTTCAGATTGAAATGGTCTGAATGTGGAACCAACAACCCAAATGTTAAAGCACAGATTTATTAGAATATTCTAAACATACGATCCCACATTCATAAATATGTTTCAGATTTCTGTTTTTACAAACAGCTTTTTGGACAAAAACATCGACACTTTCACAGTTTCATGTTCTGTTACAAATATAGTTTATTCACATGATGAATTATTACCACTTTAATCCCATAAAAGTATGACTTTATTGTTAAATTATCAATGCGTTTTTCTTAGAAAAAAAAGACGTTTTCCCTAAAATATTCCGACTTTGTTCTTGTAAAAGTCTTCTTCTGTGTGAAAATTCAACTTTGGAGGATGTTGTTGTGGTGGCGCCTGAACCTTTAACAGAAACCTGGTGGCGCTCAGCAGATGGGTGGGGGCACCACCCCCGTACTGTACGTACATGAAGTTCATGCACAGGTCCATTAAGTGGCTAATGGGGTTTGATCGCCAGGGAAACGAGCCATGGCTAATGAGACGTCCTCCTAATGGACGGACAACTTCAGCCGGGGGGGGTGTCCACCGGTGAATTCAATCCACGGCAGAATCTTTATGTCACTGGAAATAAATAAATATATAAACACAAGGGTAACTCTGCCTAACAGACACCAAATATCAACATCATGAGTCCAAATTTTATTCATTCAGCTTCAAATTATAACAAAATAAAAGAAAAAAATCAGGAAAAATGTGTTTATGTCACTTTTAAAATGTAAATAAAATATTTCCAAATGTATTCTAAAAGAAGTTGAAAAAAAAAGTTACTATCGTGGTGTGAAAAGTTGTTAAATCTACCAACAAAAGTGTTCCGTTGTGTCTGGGTTTATTTATTTTAGTATCGGACACTTTTAGACCCAATAATAAAATGTAAACACATTTACCCCAGGATAGACCTAATGAGGACACAGAGAAATGAGCCATCCCATAATTAATGCATTTATACTCAAATATTGGGTCCATAAGTAGGCCCCATATATGGACATTAAATGTGCCTAGGTGTGAATGCATTAGCTGTGTAAACATGTGTAAATGTCCTTCTAAGTGTGGATGGTGTCCACTGGCGTTACACGCAGAACCTGAACAGTGTATATGTATTCAACCTTTCACTGTTGTTTTAGTGAAAAAAACATGGATTTAACCAAAATGTGTGTGTGTGTCACTATGTGTGTGTACGTATGTGTGTGTGTGTTCGTATGTATGTATATGTATGTGTTTTACCATCCTCTCGTCTCTTCATCGGGTGCAGGTGAATGACATCATCAGCTGTCGTCATCGTCCATGGTCAAGTGTAAAAGTAGGCGGGGCTTAACTCCTCCCACAAGCACAACCCTTTGCCCCTCCTACTCACTGAAACCAGTTTATTATGAGTCTGAACTTTAAATACTTTTTAAAACTCTTCAAAGATTTGTTAAAAAAAAAAGCAAAAATTCATAGAAAACTGTAAAGAACATGTGTTTGAGTTTTTACAGTTAATGCTTTACTTTATAATTTTACCGTTAACGCACGAGTTAAATATAATTAATGTCTTCAATCATTTTAAAATCACATTTTTGGGATGTTTTTAATGTATTTTCTCCTTTTTTCATGTGTTTCAGTGACATTTTCTTGGTAAAACCCTGCGTTCGAACAGTGTTCTGCCAATAAACCCGCTGCACCTGAACGCACCGTCGTCCGTTGGATCAATCATCGCATTTGAAATTTGGAAAAAAATTTCTCAAAATTGGATTCCATCCATCAAACTGCGCCGCTCCGAGCGGTGCGGAACAGGAGAAGAACCGGACGAAGAGTGTCAGAGAAATGGACCGGACACGTTTTCTGTGTTGAAACGATGGAAAATGTGTAAAAAAAAAAATCCTGAAACCGTATTTGGCGTCTGAAGCGGTGGGGTGGGCGGGGTCTAAATAAACACAAACACAGGTGAGTTTTAACAGGTGGAGCTTTTATTCAACCTGTAGATCAGTGACGTGACTGAGTTACAACATATTTAGTTCTCATGCTTTACAGTAGAGCTCATGCATTAAGCCCCGCCCCCCTGGTCATGTTAGATTTACGGGGCGCCTGAAAACCAAAGTGCATGAACCCCCCCAGACTCCAGAGCCCCACCCACCCCGGACCATCTGTTCCCATCGATGGTTTCCCTTTTTAAAAAGTGCATGTTCTGGGGACACCTAATGGGCCGGCCCCGCCCCAAAAACCTGAGGGCTGGAGGTTTAACGAGGCAGCACATGCTCAGACAGTCACATGCACGCTAACGTTAGCTAAAACGAACACACCAACATGGAAACAAGTTCAAGACTGAAGGTTCAAGCCCAGTGTCACTTCAGTTCAGAGCCGCGTCAACGAAAAAACGCAAACAACCTGAAACTTCTGAGGGAAAATACGTGGAATTTTAACAATATTCTGCCGCGGTTTATCGTTTCCGCATGTGCGTTAACACGTACAGATCACAGTGGATGTACAAAAACACAAACACAATTGAAGAGAAAACGAACAAACAAATAAACAAACCGGTAAATTTGGGCGATATTTTTGCGTAAAAACGAATGTACAATTAAAAACTGCGTCGTACGGAATGAAAAAAGCAAAATGAATGAATAAAATTACAGGAATCCTTTAAAGACATAAAAACTGCAGAAGAATTAAAGTTCATTTTTTAATTTGATACTTGTCGTTTTTTTCTGAAAAATTGAGGGAGTTACGGTCGAAAACGTGGTAGTTTGAAACCCGTGACCTTGAGTTTGAGCTTTCAAGGTCGTCAGGACGTTTGTTTACCTCAAGAACTGGGCCCGGATTGGTCCAAATCTCGACACTAAATCCGATCGGATCTTCTAAAAAATGCCAGACCGGCAGCCGATATATATTTTGGTATCGGATCAGGACCTTTCTAATATTAACATTTGAGTTGGATTGTGCGTCGGTAAAAGTAACCGAAAAGTAAATACGATCTTTCCCCTTTATATTTTTTGTGACACGGGCCACGTCGAAAGCTGAGTGGAGGTTTTTCAGCCACACCACACAGGCTAGCTTGACAGCAGTTTGTAACGCTGTTAAGTGAAAGTTGCAAGGGGCGGTGTTAGCACTGCGAAATACAACCCGATAAATTTAACCGAGTGTATGCAGAAGCACGACACCAAGGAGTATGGGGAACTGAAAGGAGCCGCCACCAGAGGTAGAACAGAGCTAACGCTAACTTAAAAAAAAAAAAAAAAAACTGGAGGCAGAAATGTTTTAATGATATCGGATCATTATCGGTATTTACTGATACGGCATCGGAACTGAAAAAGTCAGATCGGTGCATCATTAGTAACAAGCATTCCAGATATCCCATAGATATCAAACATAATTATTCCGCAAAACAAAACAAAAAAAAAACAAACATTTTTTTTAACCACTAAAAAAAAACATAAAACAGATATTTATGTTCACGTTTGTGGAACGACTTCTCGTATCATCTGGTTAATAAATAAATGGTTTGTGACGGAACCCTTTCATTCGTCATGGACAGATGTTCTAAAGCCGTTCTTTTGATGTTTTAGTTGCGTATTTTAGCAGATCGTACGCTGCCGCTTACTACCTACTTTGATTTATTATTAATATTCATGACCAAGATGGCCGACAGGAAGTCCCATCAATGTCTTCTGTACGTCAACATCAAGTAACATCCGAGGGTTTGTATTTTACGTATTATCTTCATTAAATGGGAAAAAAACATGTTCAAATGCGATAAACCATCCGATTAGATCATTATTTGATAAATATATATTTCTTAAATGTGTGACGGGACATTTTTGTCACTACATGAAAAATACGTCAATAAAATGTTTCCAATTGTTTTGTTTTTTTTGCCTAAAAAGGAATAAAAATGTAAGATAATTCATAATTAATGCGCGTAAGCATTAATGGAAAAACCAACATTTTTTTCAGGAAATATCGTCCAATAGAAATGCGACTACCGTGTAATTTGGATGAAACCTGTAAAAAAAAAAAAAAAGGAGTCGTTCCGATAAAAAAAACAGGCGCTAGTGCTTGGTTCTACGACGCAGAAGCTCGGAACTCACTTTCCTTTTTCCGAACTTTCGTGGTTCAAACTCACCGAGCTTTGATGCTACGATCGAACTTCGCTCATGTCTGACACGCGTGGTTCGTCTGGGTCATGTGGTCTATGCAACCGAGCTACGATGAGTCACAAGAAGGAACGACCTGCGAAAAAACACGTAAAAACATGTTCAAACGCACGTCTACGACAGAACAGTTTCCGTAGCATTTCAACGAGTTTTGGATTATTAAACCGTTTTTTTCCTTCATTAAACGCATAGAACCCAAGCTGCGAACTAAAACGCAGCCTGTTTCAGTGGCAAAATTTATATGTGACTTCACGATTTACGAAGAAATGATCAAATAAATGCGTTTTTTTAACATCGCAGAGCTCCGTCTGTGTCTGTTTCCTCCATATTTAACATTTATTGAACTGTTTTCCTCTTTATTTTCAGTTTGTTCAGTGTGAATCGAGTTTTTTTCCCGATATTTAATTCACTGATCATGTAAATGTTTATTGAAGCAAATTATTAAAACATTAAAACTGAAAAAAACTGAAGAAAAAGTGATAAATTGAGTTCAACGTGTGTTTAATTAAACAGGACTCCATGGGTTTTTCTGGTGAATCAATGTTTACGTTTTTTTTATTTGTTGCTTATTTTCGCTGTTATTATTTTCTACATTTTCTTATGCACTTTTGATGATTTTATTTATTATTTTACTTGTTTTTGTTCATTTTGCTGCCCTTTTTAAAAATATTTTCTTAAATTTAGTTCAGTTTGTGTTACTTATTACATTGTTTTTATTATTTTGGCCATTTTTGTTCCCTTTGTTGCTTCTTTTATTCTTTTTTATTACTTTATTATAAGATTTTTTTGCGTATTTTTTTTATATCTATAATTATTGGGTGTTTTTTATTCATTTTATTGATCGCTTTGTCTTTTTTTTTCATTTTGTTGCTTATTTCATTCATTACTTTAAAGATTTTCTTTCTGTTCATTTTAGTTTTCTTTTTATTTCATTTGCTTTGGGTCATTTTTCGTCTTTTTTTCTTCAATTTTGTTTCTTATTTGATTCTTTTCTTTAATTTCACTCTATTATTTGCCTCTTTTTTCCTACATTATTATTTTTATTCATTTTATCCACTGGTTCTGATCCGACTCCATGGGTTTTACAATGTTGTAGAAGATGGCAGTGTTTCCACGGTAACTACGGAGCCTCTGAATGTCCAAATATGGTCATATCTGATGAGCATGAACAGATGAACTATATTTCTTGACTTTTTCTTCATTTTATTCATTACTTTGGCCGTTCTGGTAATTTTTATTTATTTTTTTACTATTTAGTACATTTTCCTTCATTTTTGTTAGTTTTTTTACATTATTTGTGTCAGTTTTTCCAACATTTTCTTGCCTATTTCATTATGTTACACATTTTATTCACTTTGTGGCTTATTTTGTTAATATTATTAATTATTTTGTTAATTTATTGTTAACTTTTATTACTTTTATTCATTAGTTTGTCTGTTTTTTTGTTTTTTTTTAACTTTATTCAGTTTTTTTGTTAATTTTTTCACATTATTGATCATTTCATAAATAGTTTTTATTCATTTTTGTTCATTTTATCCACTGGTTCTGATCCAATTCCATGGGTTTTACTGTTGAATCAATGTTATAGATGATGACAGTGTTTCCACGGTAACTGCGGAGCCTCTGAACGTCCAAATATGGTCATACCTGATGGCCATGAACAGATGAAGAACTGTATTTGACACCAGTTATTGACATTATTAATAGAATTATTATTATCAACAGTAGATGGTTTGGGGTCTTTATGGGTAAAAAAAACAACAAAAAAAACATTGTTTTAAAAACTGCATAAAATGTTTTAAAAAACAATAATGACTAATGTCAGATTATAGTTTTATATTATGGGATACGTATCAGTGCATTGGTTCGTTAAGGTTAAATTATCGTTGTTTCCAAAATGTCTCATTCATTCACATCAACATTGATTTTATTTACTTTTTTATAACGACTATATTTTTTACATGTTCTACCTCTAAATTTCTAAAGACTTTTTTGTCCTATATAATAATAATATTAATAATCCCATTAAAACATAAAAATGAACCATATTTCCATCAAATCAGGATGAACAGGACATCTTAAAGCTGCAGACACGATGTCCTTCCTTACGTTACCTAAAAAAGATTATTTGTTATTTATTATTTATTTATATTATTGTTTACAATGTTGTTGTCTTGTTTTCTTTCTAGGGTAGGCATAAATATAAACCATTGCTTCAGTTTACTAATTATAACTAAAGACAGAACAGTATCGGTCCAAGAACTGAGCCCTGAGGAACTCCACGACTAACTGTGGTGCACTTAGTCATAATAGTGTCGATCAGTATTTCCTGAAAGTTTATTTTAACATGAAATATCACAGTCATGGATAAAAAAAAAAAAACAAGTAAACAACAAATAAATAAATAAAACACCAGTCAGTTGTGGAGTTCCTCAGGGTTCAGTTCTTGGAGCGATACTGTTTACCGTCAACATGTTTCCTGTTCATGATAATTTCAGATAAAACGTCAATAATTCCTTAAAGTTTAATGGGATTATTAATATTATTATCATTTAGTCAGAGCACAGATAATATTTCAGAATCTTAGATGTACCGTGTCCACATTGTTCTGTCCTTTCGTACACATGAAACGTTTGGTTATCGTAAATACCTTTTGGGTTTCCATAGATACACAGACATGGTTTGACTGAAGGGCAGCAGTGTGCACATTTAATCAAACTGCTCATAAAGGCAGAGGATTCTGCACCGGCTGATAAATTATCATCCTATTTGTCTTTTTTCATATTTATTTGTTGCTATGTTTCGGAAACAGTACGATTATTATTTTGTTGTTTTTCCAGAAAAGTGTTATAAGTGTTATATTTCAGTCATGTCATCTCCACTCGTCTGTCAGCCTCAACCGATAAGTCAGTAATTGGAGTCATTTGTCCACGGTAACAATGATTTGACAGGTGCTATTATTGGGGGGGTGGGGGTATATGCCTCTATTAGCACAAATCCCCACAGGACGGACTTGGATCCTGCAGTTTGGAACCAACAGACGGACTGTAGGTGCAGTTCTATGTCAATACTGGTGGGTAGAGCTGCGTCCCCCCCCCCACGCCCCCCCCTCACACACCTGCCTGTGCAGATTCTGAGCTTCAACCAAACAGAAGGAACACGCTGCAGGTTAAATACGGGAAGGTTCCACAACACTGAGCATCTGGGACTACATGGTACCGAACCCTGGCCTGGACATGCCCACATGTTCGGACACGCCCACTTGTTCGGTAGAATTCCACATGCAAAACGTACGGCGTTGTTCAAATAGAAATAAACAGGTAATGCTCAGAGTTATCTGTTCAAAGTCTTTTTTTCGTTTTGTACAAAGTGTGGTTTGTATAAAGTTGCATAACTGACTTAACCCTCAGATGCACCAGTGGGTCCAAACGACCCGCGCGTTATCGTCTTTGGAAGGAAAAGCATTTATTGTTTCATATTCAAGGTCATTTTTTATAAACACCATTGATGTTTGGAACAGACCTTTTATATGATTGTAGTTTTTTTTTTTTTAGTGCGACTCCAGGTTCATTTACAACAAAAACACATGGACGCGTTCCCACCGACCCTCAAATATCGCAAATACAACGTAAACATAAAAATGGACCTGACGGAAAAATGACAACTTCACACAAAAGGTCTTTTTTTTG
>JAPSES010074341.1:0-10490 GCA_029822895.1 Maxillicosta whitleyi
GTAGTGGAGTGTCATCCTCTACTTTAATGTTGGTCCTATTTTTAATATATGCACGAGTCGGTCATTTAAGAAAGTTATAATAAGGAAACATAAGCAGCTCCGCTTTAGGCCATAATGAGAACCTCCTTCTGTTCTGTCATTACTAAAAACTGAACAGGTTAAACTGATTTACGTCGTCCGTTAAGTGGAAACAGACGTTTATAATAAGAGCGTTCCATGATCTGAGCTCTGAAGTATAAACCAAAGGGCTTTAACGTCATGTAAAAGGCTTTATTAGCATGAACATCATGTAACGCACATGAAAAACAAATAATTATTCAAACCAGATGAAGGGCTAAATAAGCATGAAAAAGTGCAGGCATCGGATGGATTTTTCCCTGGATGCAGTGACGTCCCGTGAAATGTGCATCAACCCTGCAATTAGTCAGTTACGCTCCCAAACCACACACGTGCATCCTCGATCTGGTCATGGCTTTAAAGTGACACTGAGGGCCTTATGTTGACCTACATAGACAGCTACGTTTGAGTGGGAACGCTAAGTCCAGATGCCCTGAAGTCTGCTCCGGAGTGAAAAGAGGTCAGGGGTCAGGAGGAATCCATTGGGGGGGAAAGGGTGGTTTCACCCAATCAGCCGCTGCTTTGGTGGATAAGAACAAAAAAAACAAAAAAAAAAAAAGACCCACTTGTTTATACCATGTTTGGAGTGAGTTTGCACACACACCGGACACTGCGGGGGTGAACCGGGTCCGGGTCCATACGTGCAGGATGGGGTTGGAATCCGACAGTGTTTCTGTGAATGGAACTGTTCATTAGGAAATAATGTGCAGACCTGACACCGAGTGGAGGAACGTCTGAAAATGCACTTTAACATGAAACTGAGTTAACATCAGTATCACAACGTGCACTGTTTAGTCTTAGTCTTAATGACCCCACCCACCAAAGGGGGGCGAGGGTTATTGTTATTTGGTTTGGTTTCTTTGTTTGTTTGTTGACACTCGAGCAGCAAAACTATCGGGGGGATTCATACTAAATTGTGTTTATGTATTACCAGTGACCCAGAATAGATCATTACATTTTGGGATCAGTAGGTCAAACTTTGAATTTTTAATGAATTTTGTAATATTTTTTTCCCCCCATTCAATTACAATGGATAAAAGTTCAAATGTCTGTAGCAGCCAAACTATTGGTTCATAGATTTCCAGTGGATCTGAATAAAAGTGGTTACATTTTGGGGAAAAAAAAAAATTTCTGAGTTTTAAAACTTTTTTTTTTAAATGTATTTATTTACTTATAACGGATATAAAAACATCAATTTTGTTTGTTTACTTCAAACTTGGCCAAATAGATGTTGACATCAGCACACGCATGGACATAGTATGCTTCAATTAGTGTGAGGGGCGTGGTTTGTTGTGCCATATTTGGACATTGTACACTAGTTTAATCTTCTGCCTCTAATATTTATCACGTTGAAGTAAACAGCAACGATATGTGGTTATTGTTTACATAAAAAAAAACAAAAAAAAAAACTTTAAATCCAGTTGATGCTTTCATGGTTTTTTTTCTGATAGTGAGAAACTAATTATTTGCGTAATAAAGGCTAATAATAATATGTATAAGCTCTTTAGGGTCTGATGTAAATAATGCCCTCGTTTTTTATTATTATTATTATCACTAGTAGTAGTACTCAAAATAGTAGTATTTATTTATTTGACTTTTTCCTTTTGGCTGGTGACTCCTCCAATAAGAAAACTAAAAAGACTTGTATAAATGTTTGCAGAAATGTGACAACCCCCCCGTGTATGAGCCATCGATTCTCTGCAGAGTCTAAAACATGACGGTAGGTTGTGAGAGAGATTTATCTGCGTAGTTTGTCTCCATTTGGGGGAAAAGATTAAACCCTTTGATTTAGTTTCCTTTCATTTGTTGCAGCTTCTTAGTTTCTGTCAAAGACAAATCTGTTAAAGTCAGCCCACTGGTTTGTTCTTCTTTTATTTATCTGTACGTGTGAACTGGGATCAGTGTGGCTGAAGTGACAGGAAATGTTGGTTTTTACAAGAAGAAGAAGAAACATTTAACCCATAAAAGACCCAAACATCCACCAAAATATAAACTAACTGATCGAAAACGCTTAAAAGCCACTAAATATATCAACACATGTAAATAACTGGCGTAAAATACAGTTTGATATCACCCAGATATGACTAGTTACCATGGAAACACTGTCATCTTCTACAACACTGACTCACCAGTAAAACCCGTGTACTTTGATAAGTAACAGTGGATGGACACACTTGTTTTTACATTCAATTATTGATATATTTTACTGAAATAAATCACTTTCTCAAGTTTTCTCTGTTTTTAATATAATAACCCTCAAATATAATCTCACCATGATGATTAAAATATATGATTATTAAATTAAGGAAAATACCTGATTTCCATGGAGAAAATGCAAAATAAAGAGGATAATATTATGATAAATGGTAGCTAATTTGGGTTTTTTATTGTTAATACTGGGCCATTCCATCCTTGGCTTTTTCTTACCATTGTTTTTATGTGATTATTGTAAAAATATATTGTAATATAAGTTATGCAGACCAACATTTAAAGAGTTATTATGTGTAATATACATCAGTTTTTCTAATCTGTTTACTGTTATTTACATACACAGATGTAATTTTTATCATTTATGAAGCAAAAGTAATGTTTTATGTTATATAAATAGGAGTTGGGGGTGGGATTTAATATGTTTTCTTCCCTCTTCTTCTTTGTTTTCACTAGCATACATGGTAACTGCTATATTGTTTTGATCACCTTTATATATTAACCCATAAAAACACTGTGGTCCTTTTTACTGCAGTTCCCAAATGATTGTTTTCCTCTCTATTTAAGGTTTCTTAAGTGATTTATCATTATTTATAATAATATTATCCCCTGTCTCAGATTAAAGTTAATTATCATGTCAGAAACAGAGAGCAATGAAGAAAATTTGACAAAATTTATGCTTAACTGAACTTAAAACCAGTGTTTCCATCCACCGTCACTGATCCGACTCCATGGGTTTTACTGGTGAATCAATGTTGTAGAAGATGACGGTGTTTCCATGGTAACTACAGAGCCTCTGAACAGCCAAATGGGTCTCATATGACCATGAAAAGATGAAAAACTGCATTTTACACCAATTATTTACATGAATTGATAGAATTAACATATCAGACGTTTTTAAACATAGTAGATTACGCGATTATTTTGGTCACCAGTGGGTGTTTGAATCTTTATGGATTATTTTTATTATTATTATTTTATTGTTATTGGCATTTGCTCTGCTATCAATCCCTTGTACATATGAATTTTTTTTTCTTCTGCTCGAAACAAATAAATTAATGGTAAAAATGGAGAGAAAAGTTAAAGAGATGCATAAGGTAGTAAATTCAAAATGAAACCTGTCTTGGTAAAGTGCTTATAAACCACAGCCGCAGGGCTCTATTTTCCACCTAGAGGTCGTCACTAATGGCTACACATCACCCTTCGACCTCCAACCCCTCAAAACTGCAATGTTTACATTCTCCGGACGGACCGTTTTTTTCCACCTGAGGTCACGTGACTTCGGACCGGCCAAAACAACACCGGATCATCCAGCATGGCGGACGCCGGGGAATCGAAAAAGCGTAAAAACAAGTTTGTCATCATCAGTCAAGAAACGCATCAAAATTGTACAAGGAAAAGCAAGAGGAGCTGCTCGCATTCATAGGGGCAAATCGAAAAAACTAGGTCACAATAAATACTCTGCAATTTCCGTGAGGTGCTCGATCAAAATAAATGCATGAAGCTCTAACCCGTGAATTTAGCGCACTGTCGTCGCCAAAAGTTGGTTCAACTGTTGAAAATGATCAGATTGATAATAGTCTTTCTATAGGAATGGATCCGAAGACTTTTAAATTCATGACATTTTGAATTTACTACCCTATACATCTCTTTAATTTTGGAACTGGGTTATGGGTTAAACTGGGGTGTTCTGGTCTAAATAGGCTGTTATAAAACTAGTCTGTCTGCTGAACATTTGTCCAAAAACATCCAGGCTCTATCTTTACATTTTTCAGCTGTTTCAGTGAGAATTTCCCTCCAGTCTTTAATAACAGCCTTGAAACAGTCTGTAATTGTTCTATTATACTATCTGACCTTCAGCAGGCTGAGTGGATAGTTTACATAGTTTGTTTGATTCCAAAAAAAAAAAAAAAAAAGCCATGAAGTGAAACTCTGAGTATGTGTATGATACGGTAATTCAGTGTCACATGTCATGTACATTTGTGGGAATGTTCTTCATGCTAAACTGTCCTCACCATCGCTCCCAATGCATCTCAAGTCACGTGAATGTTCTGGCAATTGGCACCGGTTAATTTTCCACTTTCTCCTCTCCAAAGCCCCTGGCCTGACATGCTGGCAGGCAGCGCACCCGTTGGTTACCATCCACAGAATATTACAAACTGAGACGCTGCGCCCTGGCTTCCCCCTGGGGACCTAACTTGATTGCAATTTTCTATCAGCGATGGAAAGTCTTGTGGGTTTTTGTGTTGGTGGCAAATATTGGCCAGACAGCAGAGACTTGGCACAGAAATATCAAATAAAAAAAATGGGTTGGAGGCCAAGATGCAACACAAGCCACCAGTGTTATTTATTTTAATGGTGTTTTCTTCGGTGCTGGAAAACAGATGACAGCTAACGGTACACAATGGGAGATTACCGGCATATTTTTCAAACAGTCCCAACATAATTTATTTGTTACTGTCACACAGTTTATTCATATCTTCTTGGTGATTCCAGCTCATCTGAGGTATCCGGTCCTCAGACATGAACTGTGCTTCATCTGAGTCCCATTAAAGACAACTAACCCAGATACTGTCTCTACCCGAGTGCAGCACTACTGCCATCTAGTGGCACAGAGAAGCCAACAAATAGACCTGAACAACATGAGGAGAACAGAGGATTTTCATTAACCCACAAAAACCCAAATATCTACTGCAGGGGGGTCAAACTCATGTTGGTTCAGTTCCACATACAGCCCAATATGACCTGAAGTGGGCCAGATCATTAAAATAATAATATAGAAATGATCAATTCCACAATTATATGTGTAATTACCATGTTTTAGCATGAAAACAGTTTTTAAAAAAAAATAGTATTATTAAAATGACAAACTACCCTTTAAAAACATGAACAAAAAATAAGTGCAAATTTTACAATTTATGCCATTATTTGAACTCAGTTCCTCATTTTCACATGTTCATTATAACGTATAGATCACAGTGGATCTACAAATACACAAAATATTTAATAACAAGTAGAATATTGGTATAATTACAATTAATTCTCTTGAGACATTTCTGGCTGTGTTTGTTTAGGTTAATCTGTAAATATAAACATTTTTGTGTAATTTAACTATTTCTTTTTACACTAAAACAAAGAGGAAAAATGCATTTTTCATTATTTATAGGTTTTTATGATAGTGTTTTATCAGTCTGACCTTAAATTATTTTAACATTTTTGATTATTAATACCTTCAGTGTAATTTTTCTATTTCACTAATTCATCCTGTGGGCCGGATTGGACCCTATGACGGGCCTGTTTTGGTCCCCGGGCCATATGTATGACACCCCTAATCTACTGTCAATTAAAAGCACCTACTAATGTAACATGTTTAATAGCCGTTGATCCATTAATCATGTCAATACGTGTAATAATTGGTGTAAAATACAATTATTGATCTTTTCATAGTCATCAAATATGACCCGTTTGGATGTTCTGAGGCTCTGTAGTGAACATGGAAACACTGTTTTCTCCAACATTGATTCACCAGTAAAACCCAGAGTCGGATCAATGGATCAACACACTGGGTTTACGTTCAGTTAATGAGATTTTACTAAAAAAAAAAAAAAAAAGTTAAAATTACTAATGACTTGTTACAAGCTGCTGACAATGGACTGGTCTCAGTCCTGGTTCTGTTCGACCTGAGTAGACTGGTCTCAGCCCTGGTTCTGCTGGACCTGAGTAGACTGGTCTCAGCCCTGGTTGTGTTGGACCTGAGTGCAGCTTTTGACACACTCGACCACAGTATCCTACTGCACAGATTAAAATGGGACATAGGCTTTAGAGGGGCATTCCTCTGCTGCTTTAAACCTTATTATCTAATAGGTACCAGTTTGTCCATATAAACCAACAATCATCACTACACTCCAGACTCATGTATGGATGTAAAAAGGAAGGAGTAGAATGTACAGATAAATGCATGAAAATGTAAAGAGTAGAAATAAAAAAAAATCATAGCCTAGGCTAGTTATCTACTGGGTAAAATTCCGAGATAAAAACTCCATATGAAGACAAAGCAAGTTATCCTTTTTTCTTCTATTCAGTGGACGTCCCAGAACAGGGGGGTCAAACATGCGGCCCGGGGACCAAATCCAGCCCGCCAAAGGGTCCAGTCCAGCAAAAATTAAACAAATATATTAACAATCACTTTAGTTCAGTTCCATAGACAGAACAATTCAATTAAAGTGGGTCAAATCTGTAAAATACTACCATAATATCTAATAAATACTCACAACTCTGTAAACATTTACATGTATTTACACCAAAACAAAGTATAAATTAAAAAAAATATGAACAACCTGAAATGTCTTCAGTGCAGTTTTAATAATATTATTATCTGTTATTGAATGTTTTGTGTATTCGTAGATGCACTGTGATCTGTAAGTTATAAAGTACACGTTAAAATGATAAACTGAAGCAGAATATTGTTAAAATTACACTTATTTTTTTTCAGTTTATCCAGATTATTTGCATTTTTTTAAAGCATAGTTTGTAGATTTAAACATTTTCATAACTTTATTTTACTTTTTTCATTCTAAAATATAGAGGAAAGTTTGGAGTTGGCATTATTTATATATTATTATTTTACTTCAGATCAAATTTAGCTGAATGTGGAACTGAACTAAAATGACTTTGACCCCCGTCCTAGAGTACATTACAGAATAAACAGTGGAAACACAGAAACATATACGCCTACAAATGACATACAACATTTCTATTCATATTTAGTGCAGTACATTCACTGTCACTATTGTGCTGTGAAATTATACTATTAAGTGAAAATTCAACTAGATTCCTGTCAAATATACCCTCTGATGGTAATAATCTGTCAGCAAAACATAAAGTAAAGTTAAATGGTTCAATTTGTGCAAAGCATGCACTGTTTCACACAGATTATAGTTCTCTGCTTCTGACATTTACTTTGAAGTTCATCAAAGAAACCAGGGGCTCATTAAACTCCGCCTTTCTCCCCCCGTTTTAACACTTTAGGACCTGGAATTAAAATGAATCACGAGATATAAAGAACACGCCATCGTCCACATTAGTTAACATTATACACCTGACCCTTTTACACACAGAGAGTCTCACATTTAATTACGTGGAGACCTTTGGTTCTTTGATGTCAGGGGTACTCGTAAGTCATTGGTGCGTGTAATACTACAGATCGGCCGCTAGAGGTCAGCAAAGTAATGGCGTAAATACAGTGATGGATGAAGAAGATTCATGTAGAAGGGAGGGTCAAACTCATGTTGTTTCAGGGGCCACATACACATACAGCCTAGTACGACTTGTGGGCCAGATCAATAACATAATAAAAATAATAATTATAATTCATGAATTATTAATAATAACATAATATGTAAATGGTATAAATTCCACAATTATGTGTAATTTCTATATTTTAATATGAAAAAAGTAAAATTGTATCAATGAAATGTTTATATCTACAAACTATCCTTTAAAAACATGAACAAAAAGAAATGTATTAAGAAAAAGGTGCTTTTTTTTTTACAATTTATGCCATTATTTGGCCTCAGTTCCTCATTTTCATATGATCATTCTAACGTACAGATCACAGTGGATCTACAAATACACAAAATATTTAGTAATAGGTAGAACATTGGTACAATTACACTTAATTCTCTTGAGATATTGCAGGTTAGTCGTATTTCTTCAGGTTGTTTATAACTTTTGTAATCTGTGAATGTAAACATTTTTGTCTAATTTAACTTTTTTTTTACACAAAAAAAAGGAAAAAAATGTGGCTTTCATTATTTATAGTTTATTATGATAGCGTTAAATTGGTCTGACCCATTTTAGATTGAACTGACCTAAAATAATTTTAACATATTTAATTGTTCGTATCTTTAGTATGATTTTTGTATTTCACCAATTCATCCCAGGGGCCAGATTGGACCCATTTGGCGGGCCACATGTTTGACACCCCTGCTGTAGAAAGTACAACATAGTAATGTAGAAAAACCTGAACTTCAGCTCATACAAATCATGGTTGATAAATTAAACAAAAAAATGACTGTATGAAAGAAGAAATACAACCTACTGTATTTGCAGTACTGTGAAAAAGTCATAGTCTAATATTACATTACATTTATCAGACACTTTTATCCAAATGACTTTCATAAAAGACAAACACAGCATATAACACTTACAGATACAAGGTGTACAGGAAATATACAATAGGTGTGACTGCAGACTGGGGTTAGTAGTGTTGGGTTTTTTTTGCTGTGCTTTTACACAGGGTCAGATAAAGTAGACCAGTGTTTCTAAACCAGCGTGCCGGGGAAAATGATCCAGTTTCACCTGATTGGTTCTGTAAGCCCAGAGTGTGGTTCTGATCCATAAACTGCACACACCAATGATCCAGTCTGTAACAACAGTCTGCTGCTTCTGTTTGAGAATAAAAAATAACAGTGAACTGGTTCTGATGTGGTGGTTCTGTTGGTAAAACCCCCTCAGTACTGATAGTTACCCATGAACCCCAGGTATCGGGTTGAAGTAGGAGGGATATGTATCCCATAATATACAACAGACTTGAATCTTGGGGAGTCAGTCTGAGGGGTCGCTGGTGCACCCCTTTGAGCTTTATGGTCCATTTCAATAAATAGTTTTTTTCAGGCAGAAACAAAGTTTTATTAATGCCTGCTTACTTTACAACTTAAGCTACATAATACATTTTTATTTTATTGTATATCTTTTTTGACAGTGCAAATAGCAATGCATTTTCTACTGAAGCACAAGTAAATAAATATAGTTTTTGTTACATTTTTTTTGGTGGTGTGCGTTGGGATTTTTCTGATGTCAAATATGAGCCGTGGTGCAAAAAAAGGATGAAAACACTGGAGTAGACAGACACATACGCACACGTCATGAGTCTACCCCAGGTCTGGACAGCTCAGACATCAGTGCAGTAAATACTCTTTAAAGAGGAGAGTCTTTACGTGTTTCTTGAAGGCTGAGAGAGATGATGGTAGTCTTGTCATTTCAGGAAGTTCCATCACTGTGGGACTATTACAGAGCACAGTTTGGTCTGGGATTGTTTGGAGGTTTAAAGATTCCCTTTTATTTTTTTGTCGGACAGATGGGAAAATTGGATTTTTATCTCAATACGTTCCGACAACAACCTTCCTCAGAATGTTACTGTGACATGTCATTGTGTCCTGTTTCACTCACGATCACACAGAGGACAGCAGGAGGATCCCTAATGTTCATGTTCAGGCAGCAGGGGGCGGAATCATCCCCATTATCTGTTAAACCTGGATAAAACAGCTGACAATGACAGAAGCATCTGTCTGAGGAAGACCACAGGGTGAAGCTGAAACATCGAGGTAAAAGATTACTTTATGTATTTGTGTGACAAAAAAAAAAACTGAATGAAATCTTTACATTTCCAGGTCAGTTTATCTTTCGGTGATTGGATTTTCTTTTCAGAAGCATAAGTAAAACTAATGGTTAACTGAATTTTGTTTTAAACTAAAGGAATCAAAATTGAATGTCAAGGTTTTGTTTTGGTTTTTTTTCTTTCCCGGTGTCAAAACAGATTAAACTAATTTTAAAAACAGATTGCTTTTTGTTTTCTCTTTCTAATCACAAAAAAAAAAAAAAAAAGAAAAGAAAATTACTACCTGACAGAAATGGAAAAACAGACCAAGGAAAGAGCATTAATGCCCGGGTCACAAAGTGCTCCTTCTCTGGCATCGTTCATAAAACCAAGAAACTGTGGAACGACTTCAGCAGATTGTTATCGGACGATTTTTCAGACTTTGTCATATTGTGAAAAAATGTATTATTTTGTTTGTACAGATACTGCAAAAATAAACCTAGAATCAAAAAGTCTATAATTCTATTCTGATTTAGACATGCATGATAACTGTAGAATCCTTCCCTCTGACACTTGTTATTTTTCTGTTGTGTACATTTATTGTATACTTTACCTTCTTGAATAAAAAAAAAAAAAAGCATAGGTCACAAAGATTCTTACAAATGATGAGTTTATATGAATGATTCTAGTTCTTATGAAATCTGGACATCATAGAGCTGTTTAGTGACGTAATTCAACTTCCTCCCAACTGGGCATAGGAAGTCCAAAATTCTGCGTGTAACTCAAT
>JAPSES010074342.1:0-10490 GCA_029822895.1 Maxillicosta whitleyi
TTTAATTTAATTTAATTTAATTTAATTTAATTTAATTTAATTTAATTTAATTTAATTTAATTTAATTTAATTTAATTATGATCTTTACAGCTTGTGGAGGTTAGACTAAAACACATAACAACACTGTTTTATCCGTGTGAGGGGTTGAACCGGAGGAGCTGCGGTTCCGGGTCACGTGGCAAAGGTGAATCGCCGTCGTCTGCACGCGCGTGAAAAATTTGCCTGGTAATGTCTTGTTTAACCGTCGGTTAGTAACTGGTGTCGGTTCGCCGCGGAGTAGTTGATTTTCTTAACTAACTTAAACCTTTTTAAAGTACCAAACAAAAACAAAAAACCGTCCAAATTACCAGAAGCGCGCCGAAAGAAGCCGATCCTGTTTTGTCCAGACTGAACAGTTTAGCTAGGTGGTGTCGTTAGCCCCGCTAATGTGGCTAATGTTAATCTGGACGAGCGTTAGCAACTACAGGAACGTCACAGGATCGTCAAGAAACTGGTGAGTTACTGTGTGGAAACACGAACTTGAATACGTTATTTGTTTCTTGCAACAGAAAAATGAAGCTCTAACATAAACTAATCCATAAATTGATCGAGTTAAACTAGCAGGGTTGTTGCATGTAATGCTAAAGTCTAGGTCAAGGCTAAATTAGCAGTTGTTCAATTGACTGAAAACGTGATTGTCGTAACAACTTTTCCTAACAAGCTACTGCATTTTTTTATATAGTGATATTCGTTTTGGTCGATTATTAGCCACTAGCTTTATTATTTTTGCCTGCCTTAACCAGTAATTTTGACCAAAATGCAGTTGAGTATGACTGAATCATATCAACATGGTTTGGTTCATATTTATCTTTATGTATTGAGCTGTTTATGACTTTGGAACTGATTCTACCATTAATGTTCACTGTTTGACATCAAACACGTACTGGTAGCGTCACCACTGGCTTTACGAAAGTAATCTATATGTCTATATATTGTTAGCTCGGTCGTGAAGGCCAGCAGATCGACCAGAAGCACACCTGTGAGACATCTAACCTTCAAGTGTTTCTCGAATCTCGATAATTCTTGTTTAATGTGAGACTGCCTCTACACTTCATCACCCACTATTATAATAAATAACAGTATTAGCAAAGAAACCTGGACAATCATATTGAGAGATTTAGCCCTTTCAGTTCGACAGGAGAGGATATTTTTGGAATTGTGTGTCTAGTTTATTTGTTCTCAGCTTAACTTGCTCCCAGATTACAAATATTTTTACTTTACACATTTTCTTTCATAATGAATTTGATAATATTCACAAGGCTGACACACATACCATTAATTTAAGACTTGTAGTTTATTTTAATACGACTACTTTCCTGTCTATTTTTGTGCTTTGAAATGTAAAATGCCATGCTTTAACTTCTTCTATCCACTGTCTTGTAAAAATTGAAATTGGATAGCCAAAGAAAAACTTCTAACTGTATGCCTAGATCTTGCAATAAATTAGAAAAAATATTGATTTAAATTAATAGACAAACTGCAGTGCTTCCCAAAGAGTCCTACTGTATCTGCGGTGCATGCATGGGGGTAAAATAGTATATTTATCATGCTTCTTTTAAACTTATTTTATTGAATTGCAATTGCTGGTGCCAACAGAAAAGATGAGATGAAAGACTGTGTGCAACCTGTTTTTTTCTTTCTTTCTTTTTTTTTTTTTTTTAATTAAATCACTCAGAATTAATCAAATGATTGAACTGGCATTTAAAGGTTAATATCATAAAAACTGTAGAATGTTTGGTTGTAAAAATTCATGTATGAGTATTTTATAGCAGTTTTTTGTTCATGTACATTTTTGTACAAGAGGGTTACCAGGGAGTGCAAAATGCATCATGGGGAGAAATAATGTACATCTAAGAGTAAAAGACACTGCATTTCACAAGTATAACTTAAAAGAAACATTTCTGCTAAGTTTCATGCCAAAAACTGCAACACAATAAAGGTAATCAACAAATGTAAAAACAAAACAAAACAAAATGAGAGCAATGTTAAAAAACGTACACAGGAGTCATCCTGCTGACTAGCAGTCATGGTTAACTAAGACCAGAATTATTTCCAAACTGGTGTTGTGGTCCCATCCCTATTAAACTTCATTTGAAAGACTCTTTACTATCATGTTTAGCTATTAGCTATTCTTTAAACTGTGGGGCTTTAGGGGTTTTCCAGTGTTTAAATAATCTTAACTGTCACTGAGACCTTTACCATGGAAACAGAAAATGTCCCATTTGATACGTTAGCAGTCTGTCCTTTTTCACACACAGCCTTGGACAGAGTGGCATGATTCTGTTCTACCAGTTGCTTAGAGTA
This sequence comes from Maxillicosta whitleyi, assembly GCA_029822895.1. Lineage (NCBI taxonomy): Eukaryota > Metazoa > Chordata > Actinopteri > Perciformes > Neosebastidae > Maxillicosta > Maxillicosta whitleyi. Next base: position 2,344 of record JAPSES010074342.1, read on the forward strand.
TGCATAACAGCCATCCAGAAGTGTTTGATGATTGGACATTCCCACAAACAGTGTAATAGAGTACCAAATATCATTTTGACATTTCCAGCACAATGAGTTATGCATCAGACCTAATCTTTTCAGTCTTACAGGACTCTAATAATATCTTTGTACTATCTTATGTTGTGTAAATTTGCCTTTACCTTCCCTTGGAAATTTTCCACATAGTAAAATTATTTTCATTCATTCCTCATTCCCAAAAACAAACCCCTATGTCCTTTTCCCATAAAACTTTCAAATTGTTCAGATCAGTACTGAGTGCAAAGTTAATTCCTCTATAAAATATTGAGGCTTTGTGATGGTGAGGTGTTGAGACCAGATACTCCAAAATAGGGTTGTCTTCAGTTTGCCAGGATGACAGCTGATCTTCTTCCCTTCACTGTCTGTCTGTCTGTCTTGTCTTGTCTGTCTGTCTGTCGTTATTTTTACTTTATGCATAAAAGCTCTGTTAACATTAAGCAACATTGTATGATTGTCCTGTACCAACTGAAAACCCCAATAAAAACTTTAATTAAAAAAAAATGTGTGTGTGTGTGTGTTTATATATATATATATATATATATATACATATACACACACACACACACACACACACACACACACAGGAGGACCTAAAGTTTAAACAAAGTAAGTAATCTTAGTGCATGCCTACAGTTCCACATTAACAGATTGTTTTGAAAAATATTCCAGGTCACTAAGTTATAGGTTATGAGTCGCAGCTGTAGTTGTAGTATGTGCTGTCACTGAATTCTTAGCAAACATTTCTTATCTCTGAGATGCTTACAGGGAGTTCTTTAAAATTCCAATATTTTCTTTGTCACAGTAAATTTTCATTTGATATGAGAATTTGTAAAATGCATAAACAGGTTTTAAATGGTAATTTGAATTCATATTATGATCTGTCTTCAGTTGTGGTCATCTGCTACAATAGAGAGATTTCAGAAGGAAGTGACAATGTTGAATTTCATGCAGTGTTTATGTGCATGTTTTTGTTCTTATATTTCCAGGTGATGGCCAGTGCTCCTCTGGTTTTTTGTTGGTGACAACTCATGGGATGTTGGTACTGGTGAAACTTCAAAATGTCTTCAATCAAAGAACTCCCTTCTCAAGGATCAGATGTAATGATTCTCATAACCAGGGTCAACTTGCATCCTTTATGTGTTCTTGTGGAGTTCTGGGTGAAGTTCAGTCAGGAGAGGACAGCAGATTATCAGTCCCTGGCAAAAGATATTCAGTCTCCTGGAATGATATTTCAGGAAAATGAAGGAACTCCTGGTGACCAGTGCTTGGCTCAGAAGGATAGTACTTGGTACAGGTCCCGCATTGTGTCAAGAAATGGCTCAAAATATACTGTATTTCTCACTGATATGGGAATGACTTACAATACAACTACAAGAAATCTGGCATGGGGTAGGAAAGAGCACTTCATCATGCCCCCTGAAGTGGAATTTTGTATACTAGCTAATGTCTTACCTGTGTCAATGCGGAACAGATGGTCACCAATGGCACTTGAATTTCTGAAGTCTCTAACTGGAAAGTCATTGAAGGCATATGTGCAAGACGTGATGGTGCTTCAGAGAATGTTTGTTTTGGATATCCCTTGTATATCCAAACAAATGTATGAGATGGGATTTGCCAGGAATCTCTCAGCAGAACGATTCCAAGACTTTGTGTTAATGTCTTTGCAGTCCAACAATGAAACTGAGGTGTCTACAGACACTAAGCAGAGCTCTAAGGGAGCATGTGAACAACTGCACAAGCAAGAGATGTTCATGTACCCAGAGCTGCAAGCTAGGACAGTGGAGGCTGTCATAGTCACAGAGGTGACAAGTCCTCAAAGGATATTCTGCCAGCTGAAGGTTTTTTCTCAAGAGCTAAAGAAACTGTCAGAGCAACTCTCTCAGTGCTGTGATGGCAGAATGACCACTTGCATAGTAGGATCTGAAATGATTGGTTATCCCTGTGCTGCCAGAGGGGCTGATGGAAAATGGTACCGCTCTGTTTTACAACAGGTATTCTCTTCTAATAAAGTGGTGGAAGTGCTGAATGTTGACTTTGGAACAAAACAGATTATTAAAGTGGAGAACGTCAGACCACTGCCAGCAGATTTGTTTAGAATGCCTGTAGTAACTTACATGTGCTCCCTTCATGGAATTGAGGACAGAGGTGTGGGATGGACCAACGTTCAGATTGACTACCTCAGGGCCCTTCTTCTGTACAAGACGGTGATCGCCAAATTTGAGTATCAAAGCATCTCTGAGGGTGTGTACTATGTCACACTCTATGGGGAAGAAAGTATAAACATTAATAACATATTTGTTTCCAAGCAGAACTGTTTGCTGGAGTGTGAGAAATCACTTCAAGACTATGCCATCCAGAGCACATTGAATCGCAGCCAGCGTTCTGCACAACCAGATGGACATCAGTTGAAGGGAGATGGGAAGGAGATAGAAGGCAAGGAAAGTAAAAAAACAATGCCATTTGAAGAGCTCTCTCTTAACTCCCTCCATGTGGCTGCAGTGCATCATGTATCAAACCCATCAGAGTTTTGGATCCAAACACAGAACTATGAAGAGGAGTTTGACAAACTGATGGATCACATGTTTTATCTGTACAAAGACACTAGCAAAAATGTTGAGGAAAATCTAACTGTTGGTCTCTACTGTGCTGCCAAAGCAGAAGATGGTAACTTCTACAGAGCTACTGTGTCTGAGGTTCGTAATGCACAAGTTAAGGTCTTCTTTGTGGATTATGGAAACAGTGAGGTAGTTGATGGGAGTTGCATCAGGACCCTTCCAGAGGAGTACAAACAGCTTCCACAGCTAGCACTGAAATGTACACTTGCTGATGTCAAACCACGTGATGGGAAATGGAGTCATGATGTTTGTGAGTTTTTCACCAAAGCAGTAAAAGATAAGGTGCTAAATGTACATGTGATGGCAAAATATGATGACTCTTACGTTGTTCAACTGACAGACCCTGAAGCACATGGAGAAAAAGATCTTGGAAAAATGATATGTGATTCTGGCTTCGCTGAAAGACTTGACATAAAGAGACAACCCACAGACAAAACAACCATGCACCATGCCATTACAGCTGGAATACATTGTGCAGATATCAAACTGGGATGTCAATTCAGGAACAGTGGAATGTCTGTCCAGACTCTTAATGCAGGTGGTCCTGCCACCAGTGAAAGAAGTATTCCTACTTTCAGGGAGCAGATGTTTTCCATTGGAAATGTCCTTGATGTCCGTTTATCCTACATTGAAAGCCCAAATGACTTCTGGTGCCAACTAGTACACAGTTCAGGGCACTTGAAATTGCTCATGCATGACATGCAGGCTCATTATTCAGGTAGTGTTTTTGAACCTGTTGTAGGAACAGCTTGTGTTGCTTGCCACCCTGACAATAAAATGTGGTACAGAGCCCTTGTAATTCATAAATATGAAACGCCCCATGTGAATGTGTTGTTTATTGACTATGGCCAAACAGAAACCATCTCCCTCTATGACCTGAGGAACATATGCAAAGCATTTATGACCCTGCCAGGACAAGCTTTTCGATGCAGTCTTTTAAATCCTGTCGATCCCACATCTACCATAAATGACTGGAATGAAGAAGCGATTGCAAGGTTCCATGCCTTTGTGGAAAATGCTGCATCTAACTGTGTGATGTTGAAGTGCACCATATATGCTGTGATGTACAATAAGCAGAAGATAGTTTTCAACATTGTTGATCTTGAAACTCCCTTTGAGAGTATTTGCACCAGTATGGTCAATCTTGTCAAAAGTGTACCTCCCAAGAAAGGTTCTTGGTCAACATTCTCTCTGGACACGTATTACTACTCTACACACAATGTGAAAACTGGAACAGAAGAAGAGGTGACAGTGACACATGTGAGCAGTGTTAATCACTTCTATTGCCAGCTTGAAAGAAATGTAGAAGTGATTGAAGATCTCAACATAAAAGTGAGCAATCTGTGCTGTCAGCTTGAGACAGTAAGGCTCCCATCAATCTTTGGAAGTCTGTGCTTTGCCAAGCACACTGATGGACAGTGGTATAGAGGACAGATTAAAGGAACAAAGCCATCCATCCTGGTTCACTTCGTGGATTATGGTGACACTATTGAAGTGAACAAATCTGACTTGCTTCCTGTTCCCAAAGAGGCCGATTACATCATGTCTGTGCCAGTGCAAGGACTTTTGTGTGCTCTCTCTGATATGCCTGATGGTGTCTGTAGTGAAGTAAACAGTTGGTTTGAGACGAATGCTACAGAACATAAATTCCGAGCACTAGTTGTGGCCAGAGAGCCTGACGGGAAACTGTTGGTTGAGCTATATAAAGGAAACGTTCAAATTAATGCAAAGATCAAGAAAATGTTTAAGATTGAGATGCACACAGATGCACAAGTTGTCTACCACAATAAAATGTCCCATGAGTCTTCAAGTCAAACACAAAGAACTGCCAACACCCTCTCAAAACAAACTATAGGGAAAGAACACCATAAACAAATCTCAAAGACAAATAACTTCTCTGTCCTAAAATCACAGCAAGTGAAAAATGAGGCAAAGCCTTTGGATGTCCATTCACAGCCTGACCAGCAGCTGAGGTGCTGCTCAACTGAAAATCACCAGAAGATCAGAAATGTTCCATTGGAGCTGTACAAACCTCCACCTCAAAGGCAGTCATGTGTTAAAGAGACAATTAATGCACAAGATGGTTCTGAGGAATCAGGAGCCCAGGTCAAATCAAAAAACAAAAATGTTCCCAAAGAGACAAAACAGTTCATCAACCCCCAGCTTAGCTGTTTGGCCCCTAAAACCAATACCGACAAACTCCCTAATCTTGCTGACCTGCCATCAAAATCTATTACACCTGGTATTGTAGCAGAGGTGTACATTTCACACTGCAACAGCCCATTGAGTTTCTTTGTTCAATTTGTCAGTGAAGAGGATGAAATATTTTCCATTGTGGAAAAACTCAATGATCCGTTAAGACTGAAGATGGACATCACAGATGTGCAGTCGGGTAACCTTGTTCAGGCAGAGTTTACCGATGATTCTTCGTGGTACAGAGCAGTTGTGTTAGAAATGCATGACAACGGGATGGCTCTTGTTGAGTTTGTTGATTTTGGAAATACAGCAACAATTCCTCTTTCCAAGCTTGGCAGACTTGATGAGCATTTCCTGCATTTTCCCATGTACAGCACACACTGTATGCTGAGCAATGTTGCACCACTCAGAAAAGAGGAATCACTTGATGAAGAAGTTGTGTCAGCTTTCAAAACTGCAATCAGTAGTAATGGAGAAAAGCAGCTGATGTGCCGCTTTGTCAGACAGTCTGGATCTGTGTGGGAAGTGAGTCTTGAAGAAGAAGGCATCGAAGTTGAATGTAAGGTGCCTGTGAAAAGCCTAACTGACGACTCTGAAAACACCAATGACAAATGTGAACAGGTGAAGGAAGAGCTCGAGCAGAAATCGTTAGAGAATCCCTGTTGTCTATATTTCAGTCATCAGGACTTACAAGAAGGACAACAGTTAGATGTATATATTACAGCTCCAAATGATGCCCAGACATTTTGGTGTCAGTCTGCTGACTCTAAAGAGCTTGACAAGATTACATTGAGTCTCTCAGACTATGACCAGGCAGAAGATTCCAAACATATTGATGCTGCCCCCTTCCCCCTTGGAAGCCCATGCATTGCCCTTTTTTCTGAGGATCAGCAGTGGTATCGTGCAGAGGTCATTGACAAAGATGGAGATCAGTTATCCGTTCTGTTTGTGGACTACGGAAACCAATCCAAGGTCAAGGTTGCAGATGTGAAAGAAATAACCCCTGTCCTAATAGAAAGTCCAACACAGGCATTTTTATGTGAACTTGAAGGGTTTGATTCTTCAAATGGATCCTGGGACCACAGTGCGGCTGAGGAGCTGTCAGCTCTGACAGTAGACAAACTGCTACAGTTGACTATTACCAGAGTAATACGAGAAGCACAAAAAATCAGATGCTTTGTACAGATTGAATGTGAAGGCCGAGTGATAAATGAAGTAATGAAATGCTGGTGGAAGAGCTACATGACAGAGCCTGATCCAGTTGCACTGTCCAACTCCATTGAAGTGCCACCATCATGTGAGTCAGTCCTGAACGAGACGTCCCTGCCTGATGAGTCACCACAGGGGCCAGAAACTGGTATTTCTGTTCCTTGCATTCAAAGAGACAAAAGTCAAGACCAGTTCACTGATGAGCATGAGGAGCTCTTCATAGTGGATCAGGCCTCCATACAAGACCAGAGTCCAAAGACCGAAGAGGATTCCCCTCATACTGAGACTGTTGTGCTCTCAGAAGAAAACAGAGCTCAGATGTCAGAATGCAGTCCCACCACTAATAACCAGATAACAGAGAGTCTCACTGGACCTGTTTACAGTGAGGAGGAGAAAATGACCCCCACGGTGGTGACTGATCCCACAGGCATTTTACTGTCGGACTTTGGCATAGATAAAACCCTCATTCCTCCAACTGATAATGAATTTGAACAAGTAATTTTGACCTTAAGCTGTCAAGAGAATATGGAAGAACCGGACGAAGAATCTGAAGAGGATCGAACATTAGAATATACGACAGGGCCAGAGGATGTCACATCACCGGTGGATGACAACCTGGAGGTGGCCACAGATGAATGTGAGACGACAGAGCCCATTTTGTGTCAACCTGAAGATGTGAATATTTCCATCACAGAAGACATATCCCACATCAGACAATTCTCAATTAAGCAGCACTACGGTTTGTCATTCTTTGATTATGATTAATACACTGCACATCACATTTCAATAATAACCATTTACTTATAAAATATTTTATAATTTATAAGACAGGTTGTAGCTTCACATGACAATGATGATCTGTTGCGAAGGCATTGTCATTGGAATAATTTAGGTTTTTTTTTCTCCCTTTTTTATTCCAGATCCAGACAAGGAAAGAGGAGATGGTGAGCTAACCATTGTAGAGACGAGCTCTGTTTCTACTATGGGAACTGAAAAAATGGTAAAGAATTTAACAAATGTTTACACAGTACACATCTACACCATTTCTTTGGATCTTGTGTTTCAAAATTTAAAAAAAATAATAAATTATGAGTTTCAAGGTTTGAACTAGTACAGTTTTAAAATGTGTTAATCTGTAATTTTTAACATTAAAAGACAAATTTGTATTGATCACACTGAAGACAAAATCAATATGGAACCAGTGTAAAATGCAGCTGGTCAGAATTGACTGGAACAAACTCTTGTGGTTCTTGTGTTCTCAAAAAATAGGTACTTCTTGAATCTAGTGGTGATATTATTGTTCTTGATAGCATTGGGTACAAGTCCAATGAGACCTGAGTCACAAACAGTTGATATAGTGCTTGTTTGAAGCCTATTGAAAATGACGATCAGCATCTTTACAAGAAAACCCTCAATGTCAGGAAAACTTAAAATGCTGCAACTAGACCCCAGCAAGTGGCAGCCATCTTGTTTCACACCTGAAGCGTCACCAAAGTTGATTCATCTCTCTTTTATTACCCGGAAAGTGCATCTTAAATGTAACTTGAAGTTTGCATTAGTATAATTACCCAAGTCATATATTATATCAGTGTTTATCAACTTTAGGGTCACCTAGAATTCAAATGGGGTCGCTTGAAATTTCTAGTAATTGATAAAAAAATTTTCTTTAATGATTTTATATTTATTTCATTATAAGTAAAACACCACACACTGTTCCTAATAAGAATCAAGTTCAAATGAAATGCAGAATATAGTATCTGAGAAGGCATATCTTGATTGACCCAATCATGTGATCATGTGTGTTACTACTCTTCAACCTGCCTGGACACCAAAACCAAACTTAAGTAAGGATGGAAAGATTTCTTAACCCGCCCAGCCCCACTGACACATCTCCAAAAGAAACTGAGAAGCACTTACCAAAAAGGGCATAAATACAGTGAACCCTCGTTTATCACGGGGGTTACGTTCTAAAAAATAACCCACGATAGGCGAAATCTGTGAAGTATTCATCTTTATTTTTACAGTTATTATAGAATACAATACTGTTCTATAGAATGAAACCAAAGA
>JAPSES010074343.1:0-10490 GCA_029822895.1 Maxillicosta whitleyi
CTCTATTCTATTTTTATTTAGAATTGACTTTCAACATGACATGTCTGTTCTTGGTGTTGGATTTTATCAAATAAATTGACCCCAAAAATACGACTTATACTCCAGTGCGACTTATATATGTCTTTTCCTTCTTTATTATGTATTTTATGACTGGTGTGACTTATACTCCGGAAAATACGGTACTTTACTGTATGAGTAAACTTCAACACTATATGGAAATTCCAGTCAAAAACAGGATTATTTTAACTCATAAAGACCCAAACATCCACTGGTGATTAAAACCATCTGCTAATATAAACTATTAAAAACCTGCTGATCCATTAAACCTATTAATACATGTAAATAATTGTTGTAAAATGCAGTTTGTCGTCGTTTCATATGAACATCTTCTATAACATTAAAGTAGTAAAACCCATGGAGTTAGATCAATGACAGTGGATGGATACACTTGGTTTTTGTTGAGTTATTGATAGATTTAGTCAAAAAAGTAACTTTTTCTAAAATTTTCTCACATTTTAATATAATGACCCTCCAATGTAATATCAGCTTGATGATTATAGTGTATGATCAGTAAATTAAATACAGGTAAATGCTTGATTGTCATTGAAAAATTGTTAAATACAGAGGATAATATTAGAATAAATAGTGATAAATCACATAAAAAAAGGTTAAATAGATAGAAAAATGTATTTGGAAGCTCACACAAAAGTAACACTGGGTCTTTATCGGTTATACTTTACAGCATTGCCTTGAAATAACTATTACTTCTATGCCTCATCAAAAATCTGAGCAGTGGCGGAAAAGTTTGGTCATTTTGCTAATATTATACATTCAAAATCACAATGTACATGTTTATGTTTACAAGTAAAACTAATATTCCAATTGTCCCAACTCTGAAAAAGACAATATTCCAAATAAATAAATCAGAATAATAAAGAAGAATAAGGTGTTTATATGAAACCCAAATATTGTTAAATTAAATATCAGTGTGCGTGTAAAAAAAACTCAATAATTGATGATCTTTAGACTTTATTCTAAAGGAAACGAAAAGAAGAACAAGCAGATGAATCTTGAAAAACAAGTAAAATGGGATACACCTTGTTGAGCCACATTTAGTAATAATGTTGCATTTTGTAATAAACATCCAAAATGTACTAAGTTTTTCATTTCATTTTGTAATAAACTGACGCATTTTGTAATAAACTGCCCTAATGCATTTTGAAATAAATTTTAATAATAATAATAATAAAAAAAAAAATCTGGAATTTACAGAATATTGTCTGATAATGCAACCTTTGAATAGTGTACTGATAGTAATCGCTAAGTACTGCTACTAGGCTAATACAGTGATAGTAATAAAAGGGAAATACTTTAAAGTAAAATAAAATACAATTAACAAACAAATAAACTATGCTTTAGAATTGTTATTACGTAATGCACCATTTTTTAGAGAATAAAAAAGTTGCAAGTACATTTTGTAATAATCTTCTAATATTTATTACAAAATGTATTACAAAATGAAATGAAAAAGTTATTACATTTTGGACATTTATTACAAAATGCACCGTTATTACAAAATGAGGCTCAACACTCCTCCAACATATAAGTGTTAACCATGTCTGTCCTGATTTATGAGCCCTGGCATCCAGCACCATCTTGTGGTATTAATGTAGATAACAAAATGATTCTTTTAGGACACGAAAATAAAAGATGGAGATTGGATTTGGGCCAAAAAAAAAAAGAAAGAAAAAAAAAAACATAATAAAAAAACATAACAGCAATGCTGGAGGGGGTGTGGTCACATGAACACCAATCACTCACATATTTTTTGGTCATGTGTAAAAATGAAAATGTTTTGAAAGTGTTGTTCAGACAATGGAGGTCGTGTTAAATTATATAATTCCAAAGGACCCACAGATTATCCACCTGGGTCTGGTACCTGAGGATGTCATTAAAAGAGTATTTAAAATATTAATTCTAGCCTGCAAAAAACAACAAACAAACTGTATTTGGCATATTTGTAGATCCACTGTGATCTGTAAGTTGCAAAACACGTGTAAATAATAAACTGAAATTGTACTTATTTTTCTCAAATTTCAGGTTGTTCACATTATTTACATTTTTTTAAAGGATGGTTTATAGACATAAATATTTTCATAATGTAATTTAACTTTTTTTTCCACTCAAAACTATAGAGAAAAGTCTGGAGTTGACAGGTTATTATATTATTATTTTATGTATGTGGGCCCTGAACTGAAATGAGTTTGACATCTCTGTTCTACAACATTGATTCACCAGTAAAACCCATGTAGTTTGGCAAATGATGATGACTGTAGATGCTTGTTATTTTACTGAAAAAGTCTTTTTTTTTCTTTCTTCAATTTCCTCTATTTTGTCATAATTCACTGACTGTACTGAATTAATTATTGTAAGATACCTGCCTGTTACTAAAAAAAAATGCAAATTGCAGAGGATAATATTCCAATAATTTGTGATAAATTGCTTGGGAAAGGTCACATTTAGAAAACATTTTAGTTAAAACTTGCCACAAGAAGGTCATAAAAGGTTAAATGCAACAGAAATATTTGATATGATAACTATTATACAGTATTACATTCAAGGAACATTTATTGATTATGTTTCACACACTCTTACCAATTACAATTGCGAAGAAGTGGAACAAAAGTCTTGGAGTGACAGATGTTTTTTTTTTATATAACCTGGGCAAACATGTGTTCGCCTTGAGTCAATACAGATAAGTAAAGTATACCAAATTACATCTGATCCAAGTCAAAAATGCTAATAAATAAACACACAAAAGAGAAAGGAAAAAACAGAAAAAGCAGAAAAATGGCCAAAGCAATAATATTTAAATTACGCGGGATTTTTTTTGTAAATTCAGTTAATTTATAAATCCTATAAAGCACGGGGACATCTTGTTCACTTTACATTCATGAGTTTAGATTGGACTGTATTTTATTTTCCCGACTGTAGAGCGAACGTGTTTTCCTGCTCTGTGATTGGTCAGCGTGAACCAGCACCCACCCCCTCTACTGACCACTCCCCATCCGCGATTTCTCCACGTGATTCCTCTCGTTCGCTCCTTGCAAAGTTAAAAACAGACTTTGTTTATCTTGCAGGTTGTTTGCTGAAATGCTCACCGACTAGTTGGGCCGTTCCCCCCCCACAGTTTAGCTTTCATTCTCGGTCTCCTCTTCCCATTTCATCCTCCAACTCTTTATTTTCACTCCGACTCGTCTGCGTTTTTGTCTTGTTGTGGTTCAGTGTTTTATTTTTTTTGTTCTCTTTCACTGAGACGGTGCAGGACGAAAGAAAAAGAAAGGGGGGTCAGAAAAACTCCGGTTTCTCCTCCACGTCTGTGCCATTTATCAACAGATTTGTGTGCAATAAAAAAAAGCATTGTTTTGCACTCGACCACCGTGCGTTTTTTTTTTTGCAGCTGAAAAGGAGGAGAACAACGTACGGATTTAACCCGAGCACCACTATGGCGACCGATGTGGAGACGTGGTCCTCCTCTCAGAAAAACGACGGTAAGTCAACATATTAGGGCTTTTCTTTATGCAAATGTTTAAAAGTGTGCGTGGGGCCTTGCGGGCGTGCTCTCCGTGGGCCCATTGTCCGTGCATGGGATGGGCTGCAGCGCCAGCCATGCTCCACCATGTGTTCCTCCAAATCCACGCACACACAGACACATACACACACACACAAACAAACACACACGCACAGGCTGCACACGACCGAAGCTGGATCAACAATACGTCGAATGCGCGTGGAAAGCCAATCCAGCATTTTAGTGATTGGAAACATTTCGACTGCGCGTGTGTTTTTAAACTGCTTTTCACATTTAACCCTTTCGCGCTTGTGATTGGACGAGGCCGAGCTGCTTACTTCCGCTTTGTGTGCACACACTGGCGCAGCTGGCTTTAAGTGCAAGTCTCATACAAAAGAGTCCGTCGTTACACTTGTTTATTGTCGTGTAGAACGTGTAGAAAAAAATATATGCGTTTTCCTTTTTTATTGAAACGCACATTTGCGTTTCCGTTCCTCATTATCTCCCCTCCGCGCGTGCGTGCTTGTGTTTACGTGTTAACACTGGTATTAAATGTTAGCCACACTACACAACGTGCAGTGCAGATATTAATACACATTCATTTCCTGTATGAAATTGCGCAAATTTTTTTCTTTTTACTAAAATCTGTGCTTGCAGACACTTGGAGAGTCGTTATTCTGAATCTGAAAAGGGCTTTAAATCTCTTCATGGGACATTGACTGGTTATGAACTCGACATATTTCAGTCACGCATGCGTCTTTAACGGATATAGTGTTAGATTAGTGTGTTTACTGCTCGAATAGTATGTAGTTGTTTGGGTTTTTGAGCTGCTACGCTGCTCGCCCTGATGACGTCCCCACATATAGCCCATAAGAACAAATAGGGAAGCCTTACATAATCTGTGTGTTGCAGTGTATTTAAAGGTTACATAAGTTGTACAAATGTATTGTTGGCAATGTAATCAGCTGGTTGCAATCTATCAAACTGGGCTTTTCCACTGGTGAAAAGCATTGAGCGTTCCAGAAAACACACTTTTTACCTGCACTTGCATGTAGAGATGACAGAGTGAGATAAGTAAGCACATGGTTTGTTGTGGTAGTGTAGTGTGGAAGCGGCTGGTGTCTCTGTGCACAGATGGGCTCTTTTTTTTTTGTCTGAATTTGACTGGGCTTTCTCTCAAGGAGGGTCAGTCACGCTTGATTGAGCAGGCTCTGTTGATGAGGTGGTCACACACACTGTCAAAGACTCTATTGTTTGTGCCCGGGGAAAAAAAGAGGGGAAAACAAGTCCTCAATACATTGTAGGTCAGTCTGACCACTGCACACAAACAGCAGTGGGAATGAGTGTAACCTTCAAGGGAAGCAGGGCATGTGTGTATCTGACCTGTTGTGACCATGTAGGCTTACCGCCCAGACCCAAAACCACAATAGGACTCCAACTGTGTCATTTACTTTCTGTATGTACATAACTGTAAACAACAAAAAGCATCATTTTATTTTCCTTCTGTTTTTTTAATTTTTTTTTTTGGCAGTAAAAAATGATGATGTGGATCTACATCAAAATGTCTGTGATTTTGACTAGGGTTAGACCAATTCAAGTTTTTAATGTCCGATACCAACCCCACCCCCCCATCACCCTTGATCGATGGCCGATATGCACTGATATGGCTGATATTTGGGGCCGATACTGCTTTCGCATCCTAAACTTACATCTAAAAAAATGACACAATGATAACAAATATTCCAGGTCTCAAGTTTAAAATAAACATTTATTTAACAGTAAAAAAAAATAACTTGAGAATATTTTCGTTAAATAAATAAACACAAAATGAAAATCAAATTTCCTTTCAAATGGACAAAGTCTATAGTGTGTTGGATCATTGAAGTCATGACTAGCCTATATAAAACAAAACGGGTAGGGGTAACGCTGCATGTGCACCGCAGGGTCTTCCATTAACAGCTCTGTCCACAGATGCTCGTCTGTAAATGCCGGTGAAAATAAAGTGAACCCACACGAGAATCGGCCGATGCCAATCCAAGTAAAAAAACTCTAAAATCGGCCCAATTAATTGGTCTATCCTTAATTTTGACAAGGTTTACGCAAAGTGCTTAACGTGCCATTCCTACAGAAAATTCACTTAAATTTGCCTATGATTTTAATTAACATATGAAGCTACACTGATGTCAAAATTCAGGAAAATATATTGGAAACTTTTGGATTTATTGACACAGATTTAAAGTAGCATGGTGATGCTGTTTCAATTGTTGATCCTATTATGATGGAAGGACCGACGTGTCTAGAAAAATAGTGAAATATTTTTAATGCAAGCATTTATTATACATCAGTTGCTTTATATACAGAATATTTACATAATTGCATCATATTAGCAACTTAACCCAGTCATAGATGTGCGTGTTGCGTTGACCTGACCCTAATATTCATTCATTCATCTTCTGAACTCGCTTTGTCCTCACTGGGGTCACGGGGGTCGGTTGGAGCCTATCCCAGCTACTTGAGAGCGAAGGCGGGGTACACTCTGGACATGTCGCCAATTCATCGCAGGGCTCTGACCCTAGTATAACCCTTTTTATTTTATCTGACTTTCATATTTTATTGCAGCATTTTACTCCTGTGATTGTGCAGTTAACATGCCAACAAAACATAATCTATACAGATTTGTAAAGGCTATAAATAGATCCAACTTTGCAGATTCTTGTTCATTCTTACCTTTCTAAGAATTTTAATCTTGACAAAACTAGTAACACCAAGTCAGTGGGCCAACCTACTGACCAAGCATCATCTCAGCACTAAGAATCTGTTAAACCTGGCTGCCGTTTCAGAGCTCCAGTAAGCAGACGCCCTATATGCTCATTTAACACCCGTAGATCCCTGCCTGGTAGACCTTTTTTTCCATCCTAAACAAATAACACCTGTCGAAAGCATCACAGAAGAAACCCATTGGCATAAATGTCAACCAGATCTCTTCACGGCTTACTAAGTGCACCTCTTGTAGTCTCATCTTGTTCCCCCACATGATGTTCATTCACTTGTTTATGCACACTCTGCGTTTGCTTTGGGCTCTGTGCACCGGTGGGCACGCTCAGTGGGTTGTCTTTAAGAAGAAAACACGTTATCTGAATCTTAGCCGTTTATCTGAGCAGCTCTAATCTTTTGTAGTCACCTCCCCTTTAAGCTTAATCTGTTGTTGTTCTGCAGCTCATACATGACCATTTCAAGACACACTAAGTAAAACCTGCACATGAGCTCATTAAAAGTCTATTTATGAAGTTTTGCGGAGTTATTCCTTGCTGTATAGAAACATATATAATATATAGAAACAGTCTGCGTTCTTTGTTTGTTTGAAGTGTGTGTGTGTGGCCTTAGCTTCACTGTTGTGTATTTGTACACACGTCACCATGTGCACTGTAGTTAGGGTTCTAGTCAAATGTAGACTCATTACACTAAAGTGAATGACAGTTAAACCCCTCAGACATCCACACCCTTTTCTCCACTGATAATCACCGCAGGATAAAACATATAGCGTTGTTCTTCTTGTCCCATCTGTCATTCTTGAGCTCAGAGCTTGTGTGCTGCGGTAGAAGAAGCACTGTTAAATAAAACTACTGCTACAACACTCCAAAAACATGATAAAGATTTGCATTCAAACCATAAATATCTGCAAAGTATAACTTTTAGTTCGTAATTGTCAATAAAATCGAGTTATGATGTTTTTGGGTTCATGTCACTGTTGCATTTATTTATTTTTTACTGGTATAGATGTTTAACATTTAGCTCATTTGAACAAATTAGCACCATGTTCAGTTAAATCTACACCCATGCATCATATTCTGAAAGATCATCATATACTCGTGGAGAACCGCATATCTCTAAAAAGCTTAAGTTCAGTAAAATGGGTCTGGTTTAATTTATCTTGACGGGAGGGAGTATTTTTCTCACCCCGTTCCCGTAATCCTTAAGTTTATCATTAATGTTCATCATCTACACGGTGGAAACTGAAACCTGAAAAGTACCTAAAGCTGTCAGACAAATGCAATAGAGTTTTGAAAAAGGTCCAATATTTGCCTCTGAGACATAGTTGCATAAAAGTATATAACTGTGGAAAAGTTCAGGTACAGTTCAGTACTAATTGTGTTTTTAATTGTTTTTCTGTTCTCTTTATTTTGTTTCGATGTGAAGCGCTTTTGAGGGTCCAAAAAAGTACTATACAAGGTTTATTTATTATTATTACTAGTATCTCAAAGTTTTAGTTGAAGACAGTAAGTAACTCTGCATCTAAAAAAAATAAATAAATAAAATTGTGATTAACCAGGAGACAATTGTAAAATGTTATCATGGATTTTGACACAAAGTATTAAAAAAAAAGTAACTCTGCATCTTGTCCGACTTGCACGCTCGTCTCTTTAGGTTAAAACCGACTTTAATTCACTGTTGTGTGTCAGTAAAAGCATAAACGAGTCCATGTTACATATGATGATGTGCTCTTTTCTCTGAAAGATACGAAAAATGTTGTTGGTAGTAGATATTTGGAGACTATAAAACTAGGTCTGACCACTGCTGATCATTAAAGCTGACCTCCTTCTCATTCAAAACTTTTCTTCTGTACAGAAAACATGAACCTAAAACGCCTTCTCCTCTGCAGGCCTGCATCTGGCTGCAGCGCTCGTGTGTTTGCTAAATGAGGGGGCGGCTATGAAAACCAACATGATTATCATTTTGGTTTGTGTTGGTGGGCGTGAGTTAAAGACAAGCAGTGTGAGGCGGTTGTCGAAGCTTTACAGTCTTTTCTCTTTCGTACGGTCCATGTCCCGCACAGACACAGCTGCGTGAACTGATGCAAACCCTCGGCATTTGCAGTCGAATTGTGTCAAAACTGACATGGTTGGAAAAAGTTAGCTGAACGGCGTTGTTGAGTCAGGCCTGTTTTGCAACTCTTGTTTTGGCAAGCAGCACTGACTTTTTGTACCTTCTCATTTTTATGATGCCTCCCAATTGGGCGGCCGTGTGTTTGGCACGCGGCCATTGGTTAGTTCCTAATTTACTGCTCTGACTGAGCCTGTGGCCTACATGAGGGACGGAGCAGGAGACGACATATCGCCAGCTGTTTACAGGTTGTTGAAGGCTTGAAGGGTGTGGTACAGCTCGTACTACAGGTTAATTTCGACCTCCTTTTGCTTCAAGTGGTTTCCTTCCACTTGTACAAAGTACTCGACCCAGGTCTGTGAGACCCTGAAGTTTTTTTTTTTGTTTTTTAATTGGTAACACTGTGAACATGTACTTCTGTAGCACACAGAAGATTCGATTTTTTAGAATCTGTACTTAGTGTGTCCCTTTTTATAACACATCAGGTGCAGCATGTTTACATTTTTGCACAGCACCTGAGCCGAAGGAACAGACGAGCCCTGTTTTCACTAGCACTCTGGTGAGGAAGCATACTTTATTATCCCAAATAGGCTTTGTTTCTTTTTTTTTTTTTTTCTGCAAACGTCATTGGAAGTGAGGGACATAAACATAAATGTTACCCTGAAGTTAAAGACTTTATCAATGGGAAATAAAACTGCCCATTGATTATGAGTTTCCCAAATAATCTTAAAAAAAAAATCAGTTCCCAAGAGTCAAAGCAAGAGTAAACCCTGCGTTTTCCCCTCCCTGTAAGTTTTCTACATGCCCTGTAATCTATAGGGCTGTAACACGTCAGATGTCCATTTGGGCCTGTGCATAAAGTAAGTATTCATTACACCCTCACACATTCCTCCTCCTGCTGCCCCTCTTCTCCTACAGTACAGTCATGTGACCAGTCATGGCCCCAACCATGCCATATGTAGTCAGGTTCACTCCGGCGTCCACAGACTGATCGCGAGAAGACGAAGGAATAAAAAAAGTGGCGTCAGCAATTTCTCTAGCATGTGCTCCCCCTTGCTCTGACTCCCTCCCTCGCTACCCCCCCCCCCACCCCCTTCCTCTGCCTGCAGGAGGACTCCAGTCTCACTTGTTGTTGTTGTGTTTCTATCTCCACTCATAGAAGAAGCAACCTGAGACAGACTGACATACTTTTTTAATGTATACAGCATAGTTTTTCATACCAACAGAAGGGTATTTAAACCATTAGGTTGACATTTTGTCCTGGAGCTGGTGAGTCTCACCAAAATATGTGTTTGTGAATTTGTGCTGTCATCTTCCTGTGTTACATTTCAGTCGTTGTGTGACCTTTGGCTTCATGTGAAAAACACTGCCTTGGCACTGAGCAGACTGACATTGTTTCATGCAGAGCTGCTTCATAAACGTGTTGGGCTTTTTTTTTTTTTTTTTTTTCTTTAATACAAGGGCAGAAATCTAGGCCAAACAATATCTCAGGATGCTATAGTCATATGCTTGCAAAAGACTTTATTTGCTGATTGGTAATGTGAAGCAACTAGTCCAGACTTTCTACTTTTGGCAGATTTTTTTTCAGTTTGCTGTTCAGAGATTTCAAGTAGACAATTTGTACATGCATAACATGCAATTGGATTTGCTGCAGGCTCTGTTTTTGTAGCAGAACTATGCCGTAACATTTTCTCTACTGCGACTTAATATTGTTTCGGAAACCTGAAGTCATTCCACTGTTGCACGTAAACTTCTATTCATGAATTATCAAATTTACTGGTAATTAATTCAGTGGGTTTTATTCCATAATATGTCACCGTTCATTTAGTTTTCTTTTGTAATCAGTTTCTCATACAAAAGAAAACTAAAACTATAAGAACACAGACACTATGAACTTTGTTAGGTTAATGTCACAGTTCGGCTCATTATTACCTCCACCAATGAGGTTCTGTTTTTGCCAGAGTTTGTTAGTTAGCAAGATAACTCAAAAAGCTATGAACGGATTTTAATGAAATTTTCAGGAAATGTTCGCTCTGAG
>JAPSES010074344.1:0-10490 GCA_029822895.1 Maxillicosta whitleyi
TTGTTTATGCGTCATGTAACGTTAGCATACCGTACACTTATTCAGCCTGTTGTTCTCTATTCTATTTTTATTTTAAAGTGACTTTCAAGATGACATGTCTGTTCTCGGTGTTGGATTTTATCAAATACATTTACCCCCAAAAAATGAGGCTTATACTCCAGTGCGAATTATATACTTTTTTTTTCTTTATTATGCATTTTATGGCTGGTACAACTTGTACTCCAGAGTGACTTATAATCCAGAAAATATGGTATTACCCCGCCCCCTGAAGGGGAGTCAAGGGTTTGTTTGTTAACACTCTACCAGCAAAACCATTCATACCAAATCGGGCTCATAGTTGAGCTGCATAATATATTATTTCAGCAACGCCATCATGATGTACGTGTCACATCCCAGGTTCTTCAGTGTAGAAGACAAATGAACTTAATGTGTTCTCATCTAATTTCAACCCGTTTACCTGACACACACTAGGTGCAGCCATCCACCAATCACAATCGTTCTTAATCAGTTTGCTGAAACAGGCCACGCCCCTGCATATGGAGTGAGTCACTGGTGCCAACATTGAAAAATGAGCAGCGAACAAGAAAAAAAATCACCGAAAACAAAGACTTGATGCCAAAAAGAAAAGCAACGTACGTTATGTGGAATTATTTTCTAAATACTGAAACATGTGTTCTAACATGAATTCACACAGCTAATTTTTTTTACCATTTACGTCAGCATCACGCAGCTGTTATAGCCTTCTGAGTATTTTTTCATATCGCAATATATGCCGTAGAGTTTTAAAAAATCAGTGTCAGTTTTTTTCCAATATTGAGCAGCCCTAGTTTATAGATTGCCAATGACCCAGAATAAAAAGTCAAATCAAAGTTAAATTTTTTTGATCATATTTACATTTTTTTTCCCATTTACTTATAATGGGTGAAATTTCAAAAGTCTGTAGCAGCAAAACTATTGGTTGAACTTGAGTTTATATATTACCAGTGACTCAGAGTAGATGTGATTATATTGTCGGAAATGTATATCAAAGTAAAAATTGTTACCTCCCATTTACTTAGAATGGGCAAAATTTCAAATGTCTATAAAAATGTCAATTTTGCCTCAATTTACTTCAATATTGGCACATACATGGAGGTAATTGATTTGCTGACATCAGCACATGCATGAACATGATGACGTCAGCTGGTTTGATGCCAAAATAAGCTACAATACATGCAAGGGGTGGGGTTTGTTGTGTCTGACACCACTTGTTTGTATTTTTGCTTTAAAGTAGATGCTAATTTAAGTGGAAATTGTTAATTTGACTATAGCACATAAAATAGAAGGAGTTTTGGGTGTGTTGCATATTTGCAACAGTAGGCAATAAGGGGTTAATGCTTGTATTTAATCCTTCTTTCAGAGTTTAGTTTAACAAGTTCTCCACTATCTTACTGAGACTTTTAGACGCATGAACTGATAAACCAGAACACACAGTTGTTTGCTTTCAACTATTTATTGTGTGCACTACAAGCTGTGAAGGGTCTGAATGGTATAGATCTGAGGAAACATTTACACATTTGTGTTTGCATATTGTACATATTTGCTCTGAGCTGTAGAAGTCCAATGCTTTATACACAACTTTATCTCATGCTTTTGACACTTGAATGAATACGTGACTTGCATTTCACTCTGAAGGATGATTCATCCTTTATTATTTTCCGCTTTTTTTTCCTCCCGTCTCCGTCTGTCTCACAGTCGACATTACAATCCGACCTGACTTTTCTGATCCCTTTTCAATTAAAATTAGATGAACTTGCATATTCTTTCTAAACTCTCTGCTCTCCTGCTTTGTCAGAGTAAACTTTAACAGTTTGGTCTGTTTGAGAAATCTAATAATTGAATGGCTTCTCCTGCTGACAATCTCAATAAATCTAAAATAACTAGGTTTTAGTCTGGAAATAATGATCCGTTCTTTAGACCATTAGTGCGCCGTATGACTGTTTTGCTTTTGATATAATATAAATGTCTAACCTTGGTCTGTCTGTTCTGTCTCTTTCTGCTTTACTTAGTGCTACTGATACATTAAATCACTTTCACTTCTTTGTACACTCAGCCAAATCACCCACATTAAACCCGCCCGTCAGTCTTTTGTATTTGCTTTGAGAGTGAGCTGTGTAATTTGGACAAAACGTCTCAATGTTCTGCTTAAGCTCAGTAATGTACTGCTCACATGTGACTTACACGGAATCCATACAAACATGACTTTGTGTATCTTTAACCCATAAAGACCCAAACATCTACTGACGACCCAAAGAACCAACTGAGGGAACTGTTTAATACCTGCTGATCCACTAATCCTTTCAATCCATGTAAATAATTGGTGTAAAATAAAGTTTATCATCTTTTCATGGTCATCAGATATGACCCAGTTGGATGTTCAGAGGCTCTGTAGTTACCGTGGAAACACCGTCATCTTCTAAAACACTGACTCACCAGTAAAACCCATGGAGTTGGATCAATGACAGTGGATGGAAACACTGGGTTTATGTTCAGGTAATGATAGATTTTACTGAAAAATTCACTTTTTCTTCCATTTTCTGTGTTTTTTTTAATGTAATAGCCCTCAACTTTAATCAGGGCCTTTATGATCATTTGCATTATCAGTGAATTAAATATAGAAAAATGCCTGATTTTTACTTAAAAAAAAAAAAACAACAAAACATACAGAGGATAATCTTATAATAAATGATGATAAATTACTTAAGAAAGGTTAAATACAGAGGAAAAAAATCATTTGGGAACTGACACAGAAATAACACTGGGTCTTTATGGGTTTGATAAAGTTTTTAGATGTAATAAATAAGGTCCTCACACCACCTCACTTGAGAAAGGTTCATGTGGAAGTCTACACAAAAACGGTTCTTTCATGGTTAAAGCTTCAGTCAGTGGAAAAATCATCTAATACAAAGGGGAAACCAGTCATTTCTGTGGAATTTATTTCCAGGCTGTAGAAAATGTGCCCCATGGAGCAGATGTTGGATAATCCCAGGTATTTTCAGTCAGGTAGGGGGTTAAATGTGTGATTGTAATTACCGATCACTGTTCAGATTCAGTCAGATCTTACAATGCAATCAGAATCTGATTGCAGCTTTAAGATGGACGTACCAAAGTATTCACATGATCAGGTTGAGAGTTACATTAATAACAATGTAAAATTATCCGATGAAAAACACTGTGAAGATTTTTTTTTTTTTCATTTAACCTTTATTTAACCAAAAAAAAAACCATTGGGATTAAAAAACCTCTTTTAAAAGTGAGTCCAGGCCAAGATTGTCAGCAGCAAATACAACATACAGTTACAAGATTACACAATTAATATATAACAGACACATTTAACAATAAAGAGTTACTGAAAATAACATTTAAAAGCAGATTATTATGAAGAAAAACCGAGCGCAAGTTCTGGAGTCGACCTCAAGATCTCTCTTTCGACTTAAAAAAGAAATTAACTCTGTTTGTTTCCACTCTTTGAGATTAAACAAAAGCCTTTTGACCCAGTTCTGTGTGAGCGAATTAAACTGAAAGAAACAAAAAAGTCATTTGTACAGAGAGAGAATAAATAACAGGATTTCTCTTTATACAATTAATGTACAAATGTAGACAGGCGTCATATTTACAACATCCTACAAAATGTTATTGTGCAACTGTGGTAGCAGATGTGGGCTGGTGAAGTTGGCAGAGAAATTGTGGGCTGATGTGCCCTTTAGCAAGGCACTTAACCCTTCATTTTCTCTCTGGGTGTCTGACGTGGCAGACACCCACTGCTCCCAGTCTGCAGAGTGTGGTGTGTTCCTGCATGTTCAGCCAGTGATGGGTTAAATACAGAGGTTCAGTCCCAGTGTGTGTTGCATGTGTAATATATAATAACTGATAAATAAAGACTTCTTCTGTCTTGACTGCGAGCTTCCTGTTTTGCTTCCTCACCTCCTGTGTGCGGCCCATTACTGCTAATAACATATTGGATTTTGGGCTTTTACTTATTCTCCACTGCAACCCCTACATTGAGACTCTGCATTAAGTCTTTTGCTTGTTATCTGTTCACACTTAAGCTCTCAAACTGCTGAGGTGAGTTGACTAATAATGGCCTGTAGGTTCTATAATTATTACCCTGCCCCCTGTAGGGGAGCCAAGGGGTTTTGGTTCAGTTTGTTAACACTTAAGCAGCAAAACTGTTGGTTGACTTCATACCAAATTGGGTTTATAGATTGTTAGTGACCCAGAATAGATCTGATTACATTTTGGGAACAGTTAAAACATTTTTCTACTTTTTTCCCCCCTCAATTTACTTCTAACGGGAATGTATATAGCACCAAAACTACTGGTTGAATTCATACCAAATTGGCTTTATAGATTTTCAGTGACACAGAATAGTGATGGTAAAAATTTGGGAAATGTAGGTCAAAGTTCACATTTCTTATGAATTAAAAAATAATAACATTCCTCTCCCATTTACTTATAATGGGCCAAATTTCACATGTTTTTATAAGCATCAGTTTTACTTCAGTTTACTTCAGACTTGGGAAATAAAACAGGACTAAAATAATGACATGTTAACCCCCTATCGTACATAAATTTCACACATTGGTGAGAAACTGAAAATTAATAGCAAAATTTACTCAGTGAGTCAAGATTTGGGTTTTAGTTGAAGGCGTACACTTCTGTTAGTCGAAGGATTCCTGCACATTTAGTCCACATGGGCTCTGTTCCTTGTCATTTCCTAGATGGATGAATAGTCAGCTGGAGAGTCGGCTTATGACTGAAAGGTCGCTGGTTTGATTCCCTATACTGGCAGAAAGTTGTTGGCCGGTGTGCCCTTGAGCAAGGCATTTAACCCCCCCCCATTTGCTCCCTGGGTGGCGAGCCCACTGCTCCTAGCATGCAGTGTGTGCGATGCATGATGATCTAATGATGGCTTAAAGGCATAAGACTAATTCCGGTGCGTGGAGCATGTGTGTAACAAACTACTACTGACAAAATAATGATTCTAAATTTGTGCTCCACTCAACATATCTGTGACGGTACGCCTAATCACGGCCCCGTCCTGCCTCAGGAGTTCCACTTCAGCTGTGATGATGCAATGAATTACGTATGCAGACTGAAATGTGTAGAATTTCAAATGGTCAGCGCAAAACAGGCTTAAACTAGCAGCTTTAACCCCGTGTGTTTGGCCTGATAGACTCCGACCTGTCGTTAATGTGAAATATTTGTATAGACGGTACGGGGTTGAAGGGATAGTAAATCTGTATGGTAGGGGCTTAACATGTCATTATTTTTATCCTGTTTTATGTGTGAAAGTAAAAGACCAATGGATCTTGTCGTCCACGGTGACAGATCTCATACTAACCCTTGCACTTCCATGCACAAAAGACTTTTATTTTGCAGGATTCACAATTACGCAAAATGCAAACATGCTAATTGCACAATTATTTGAGTTTATCCTGTTTTAGCTGTTCATTAATGTTATCATATATGATGTTTTACATGTCTTTTTGATCGCGTTGCATCCTGCTTTTTTTTATTATATCTGTAAAGCACTTTGTAAACCCGGTTTTTAATTCATTTCTAAAGCACCTTTTCACAGTTATTACAGTAAAAATCCAGACGAAAACATACACAACGAACGAGTTTTCAGCAACTCTGAGCAGACGACACGGAAGTAACGCACCGTGTAGGAGTGACGTGTCGAGCTGAGATGAGCTGGTCCCATGTAATAAGTGGAAAGGCATACCGAGTAGGGTCCAGTAGAGTAGAACCGGTACCATGTAGTGGAAAAGTGCCAATAGTCTATCCAGCGTGTCCTGGGTCTTCCCCGGGGCCTCCTGCTGGTGGGACGTTCCCGGAACACCTCACCAGGGAGGCGTCCAGGAGGCGTCCTGACCAGATGCGCACCTCATCTGGCTCCTCTCAACATGAAGGAGCAGTGTTTCTACTCTGAGCCCCTCCTGGATGACCGAGCTCCTCCCCCTATCTCTAAGGCAGAGCCCAGACACCCTCATTTCGGCCGCTTGTATTCGCGATCGCATTCTTTCGGTCACTACCCAAAGCTCGTGACCATATTTTTATTATTATTATTAAAATTAGAGTTCACTAAAGAATGAAAACTGACCCAGAACTCTGGTGTCAATCAACGGACAATTACATGGTCAATAAACACATATGACACACATATATATGCTTTTTTTCTGAGGGTCGACTTTTTTCGGATGCACCCTGTAGAGGCAGATGAAATATCATCGCATACGTAGACATGATGACATCAGCTGGATCGACGCCTAAATAAGCTACAATATGTGCGAGGTGCGGAGTTTGTTGTACCTGGAACCAGTTCACTGTAGTTTATGAGTAAAAAAATATCTGTTCAATGTTTCAGTCACATCCCTGCCACACGTAATGAAAACCTCGTTGAACACTGCTTTTAGCACTTTTTAATAGTTCTTTGTAATGCGATAGTATTTTCAGAGGCATTTTATTATCTGTCAGGGTCTTGATTAAAACTGATCTTTATTTTCGCTTCTTTTGGTCTCATTTACACATCAATAATCAACAGTGTTGAAAATTAATAAAAGATTGCAATAGTTAATCATCTTCTAACACGTTTTTTTTTCACATCTCTGTGTGGATAAACAAAGACTTTAGCACAGTAAGACAGAGAGGAACATCATGATCTGTTGCACATAATTATCTTTTATATGTTTTTTTTTTTTTTACTTTAATCACAGTCATTTATCACAAAAATTTACTCTAATCTTTTACGCAAGCCTCCTGATATTCACCTGGATAAATCAAAAGCACCGTCACCGTCCTGCATCATTGTTGAAAACATAAACTAATATTCTGTCACACTCTGTTGTAAGACATGCCTTCCCTACTTGTTCTCAAATTAATTTTAATCAGCACTAATCCATATTTAATAACTCGTCTGCAATTAGTTGTGTCAACATTATCGAACAAATCACAAGGGAGTATGTGTCATTTTGCCAATGTCTGCTTGGTGCCTTCAATAATACAGTACAAAGCTCAAGGTTGTATCGATGCGTTTCATATCTAATTTAATACATTGACAGAACAGTTGGCTCTAACGTTCTCTTCAAGCAACCGGTGTCTCTGAAGAGTTTTAAACCCACGACTGCAGCCGGAAACTCACGTCCACCATGACTACATGCACTCAAAGTTTTCTCTCAGTGTATTCCCTCTGTTTTTCATTATATTTGTAGAATTTTGCTTGTGTCAGAAGGTCAAAAGTTTGCATATACGCTCCTGCACGACACTCTATAGGGATGTAAACCCACACACCTTCCTACCTGCGCTTATTTTTTCTGTTCAACCTTCACATTAACTATTCAATGAAGGTCAGTCCATCGTCATGTGCTTTTGGGAGGCGTGCTTAGGATGTTCAGCCTCTAGCCAACGTTAACCTCTAAGTTACTGACGTGGAAAAACAATAAACAACATCAAATATATACGTAACCCTTTCATGAATGAATTATGAGAAGCTTCATCAAGATTTTTATTCCTCCTTAGGCACGAAAAACCCAATGTGATGTGTTTTGTTTTGGGTTTTTTTATCATGTAGTTACAAAAATGTCCACTCAGCTACATCACGCATTAAATTTTTGTAGCAAAGAAAGATGTATTTAAAACCCGACAGCAGAAAATGATATGAAAAGAATGAAATAAAAACCTTTTTAATGCTGCTAATCTGAGGTTTTCTCACATTTTTATTCTAGTTTTTATTCACTTCGTGGAGATAATATGCAACAAAAAAACCCAAAACAAAACAAAATCCTGTTAATTACAGTCTAACGGGTTTACACTAAAACATGTTATTGCAGATCAAGTTTACAGTGTTACAGTGATGGTAATAATTACAGTGTATGGGATGATGTATAAGCGTCCGGTGTGTTGGCTGATCCATGGATATACAAGCAATATATATATATATATATATATATATAATAGAGGCAAGCATTACTTAAGCATTAACAAATACTGAATTCATCATTTATAAAGCATATTTATAACTCATTAGTAGATACTTTACAGACATTTATGAATGTTGTACTTTTCATTAATAAACTCATCTACGACATGCTTAATTACTGCATTTTCATCAATTCTGGATTCAGCATTTTAAAATGAACTATTGCATCACTTAAAACCAGTTATGATGTGCATTTATGTTCAGACATGTACTAATGGTTAGTGAATATGTTAGTAGGTATTTTATACTAACTCACAAATTCATTTTCCAACAGATGTCCTATAAACTGTTATTAATACAGGAATGAATTATTTCAGGTAGTTATAAAGCACTAACTAGTCATTAATTAAGTATAAGGTGTGAGCTCATCTATGCGCTCTAAAGCATTTACAGATTAGGTTTAAAGGTCGGTAATGCCTACAGACTCGCAAAAGTCTATTATTTTAAGAAAGGAAAGACACGACACATGGGATTATCAAACAAACTGTATTAACATCTATTGCAACCATCTACTAATGAGTATTCATGTCATAAATATGCTTTATAAATGATGAATTCAGTATTTATTAATGCTTAACTAACATGCTTATGAATGATTAGTTAATCATATTTAACCCTGCTTATAAACCATCTACTAATGAGTATTCATGTCATGACTATGCTTTATAAATGATGAATTCAGTATTTGTTAATGCTCAAGTAATGCTTGATATTGTGTATTTATTATAAAGTGTTGTAAAAAAATAAAATAAAATTATCACCATAAATGTAACCCACTGAAGGTTTTTATTACATGAATTCCACATGTGAGCAGAACCTTTGGGTGGCTGTAAGTGACGTACCAGTCATTGTGATGAGGACACGTAAACAAGCAGCAGTCAGTGAACAGATTAAGTGGAAAACACGCATTTGCACTGGTTGTTTGTGCAGCTGTAAGTTTAGCATTCTGCCTTTGTCCTAGAGACGTGACCCAGCACTGGCTGTTAATGTGTCCTCTTAGGGCTCATTTAGGCTCTGCATTAAAGACACAGCCTTCTGTTCGTCCCCTGCGTACATGACGTCTGTAATTCTGTCCGTTTTGTGGGAGCGTGCACTCAGAGAAATATTTAGGCCTAACTCTGAAGACTTATGCATTTCAATTGCATATAAAATTTCCATCCATTGAATTTCACATAAACAGATTGATAAACTTTATGTTCTGAATATTTGTCAGTCACATGTAAATTAAACAATTTAGAATGAAATTTCTGTAATAATACCAATAAACCCAATGTGTTTTGAATAAACAATGGTCGGTTTGTGTATTCATCATCGATACATTTAATTTGTTTCATATACTTAAAACCAAGTGTTCAATATGAATTAGTCCAATGTACATTTAAGGTTTATGCATTAAACCCCATTTAAATGAATGAATGAGTTTATTTTTTGGCTTGTTTGTACATCAATCACAAACCGATTCAATAAAAATAACAATCATAAAAACCAAAAAAAGAACAGGTTAGAAACAAAAGCTCATCTTTTTGCCTATTCTTTGCACCCATATCTGCTTACGTCATAAGCAAAATAATAAATCTAAAGCATTTTCAATTTTTAACCAGATATTTTGTTTAATTCTTCATATCTTCATATCATTGCGGGTTCCTGACGTGGGGGTCACAAGATTAGTTTCAGCAACCTTTTGACCTGGTCCCAGAGCAATATACGACTGATTAGGGGTCATATTAATATCCTGCAACTTTGAAGGAGGGATATTGATTTACAAGACACATGATGAATGCTTCTGCTCTTTAAGACGAAATTGTTGTTAAAAGGCAGGATTCATAACATGTTGACAAACAGGTTCATTGTTGAGCCCAAAGGTTTGACTAATGGTGTCACATTAATACAAATAAAAAATAAACACGAAAAGGCTGATAAAAGTTTGTAAAACAGTCACATTAACGTAAATAAACATCAACACAAACCCCCCTTGAACCTCTGCATATAAAACAGAACACAATGAGTAAAATATCGAGTACCCACAATGCAATGCAGCAACTATGTCAGCATGGGTGGATTGAAATCTGTATGTAAACCAGATGTAAACCAACCTCATAAAGTTTAATGAAATGGATTTTGTCATCATATTTATACTATATTCATATGTTTTTAACTGATTAAAATTAATTGTTTTCACAATTAACAGATTTATACAGATTTTAAGGAATTTGAACAAATAAACAGGGCTGGGAATATTAACGCGTTAATTGCGATTAGATTAATGTAAATTGTGAACGCGAATATTTTTTTTAATCGCGATCAGAGTTTTCCAGCATTTTCCGCACTTCTCCCATTCACATGCAGCTCCTCTGGTTGTATTAATTAAACTCATTGTCGGTTAAAACGTTAGACTTTTGTTCCTTCTACGCATCCGTAGGCAGCTCGAGCGGAAGCTTTCTTGTGTTCATTTATTTACAATTTCTCAAAG
>JAPSES010074345.1:0-10489 GCA_029822895.1 Maxillicosta whitleyi
TATATATATTCTGATACTGATATATATATCAGTGAATTGATCCTCTGTTGCAATAATGTAACATTTAGCACAGCTGATTCCTACATAAAGACCATTTATGTGCCTTCAAGCGCTCCAACTACAACTCTGCCTGTCTTTTTTTCATCTTTAAAATTAAGAATGTTTCAGATATTAATGCATTTTCTACATTGCTAATTATTGTAGTTATAATTATCCTCAAAACCAGTACAACTGAGTGAAACTATTCATCACTGTATCACAGAAGACCTTGGCTCAGAAGGGGATTGAGCAAATAGAATAAAGAGCAGGCCATCCCTCAGAAAGAATCCATTATTATAAAGGCTAAAGGAGAGAAACATCAGATTTCCACATCCCACAAAAGGAGCCAATGACAAACCCTTGCTTTGAGAACCAGTTTATTAATTTTTCAGGTCCCAACATTAAAAAAAAAAAAAAAAAAAAGCCATTTCATTTCACCTAAGGCTGACAACAACAAATTCAGCAACCACTGCATATGTAGTAGTCTATATTTTTCAGACCACATTTCATAATGTGACATTTTACCACAAACTGTAAAGTGTTAATTTTAGATGTTATATGTATGGGTAAATAGTAACAGTTCACTCACTCTGCACTGTTTGTGAACTACTTTTATCCACAAACAAAAGCATCAATAATTGCTTTAACTGCTGAAATAATTTAATGCTGTTTTCATTTAGTTCTTTATGTGTTCTGTGTTGCATCATGCATCTAATCCACAGTAAATCTTTAAAAAGGCAGAGATGTATTACAAAACAAGGAACTAAGCTGAGTTCAGTGAGTTCAGCGTTCAGTCAGTCAAAACTTTGTGTTGCCAGAGGCGGTTCTGGTTTGGGGGTTTGGGGACTGCACAGAGTTTGTGTTTTTGTCTCTAATGATTGTTTTTTAAAAGCTATGACAATACCATCAAAGTAATCCAAAAGTTTAGTCTGGTCCTTGAGTTTAGTCTAGTTCTAAGTTAAATTTAGGTATAGACAGTTTGATCATCGGACCATATGTTCTGTGTTGCACAGACTGAACGTAACACATACTGATGTTGGTTTGACTGGAGGCTATATGTGACTGATTTCTTTTCAACCTTGGAATTCACTGAGTGTGGGACACATCCAGATACTTCTTCTTCAATGACTCACACATAATTTGGACACTTAGACCTTTATCTTTATGTAAACGTTAGCTGTAGTTGTTGCTATCGCTGCTCCTGTTAATAGGCTCACTGCAAAAAATCAAAAAATCTTTTCAATTGTATTTTTTCTCATTTCTAGTCAAAATATCTTATCACATTTAAAATAAGACATAATCACATAAAGAGTAACTTTTCAGTGAGATATAAGAACTTATTTTTAGACAATAGATCATTTAGACATGCAGGTTTTTGATTATTTCATGAAATCTTACTAAGATCATTTTCAATTGCTCCACTGGCAGATTTTTTTTTTTTTTTTTTTTTGCTTAATCAAGCAAAAATATCTTGTATCAATTATTTATTTATTTATTTTACTTTACAGGGGTGTTTTTTTTCCCAGTTAAACCTCTAGATTTGCTAAGAATCTCACTGCCACATGTTAAATTTCTTTCTGAATCCTGACCGAACATGAGAACATGTTAAACATCATTCAGTTTCTCTTCCCTGCTAATCCACACTCTCCTTAGATGTGACCCTTGGACCTTTGTGGATAATGAGCATTCATGGGGATAAAATCCACTCAGAGATCAAATGACCAGTGTAGATGGTTTATATTCCCTCTGCAGTCTTCGACCTGCTTCGCGGAAGAAATGTCCACACTACGCTGGTTAAATCTGACCTGTATTTATGGTAAAACTGACTTCCACCAGAGAAAATATGCACATTAATTTAAATAAAAAAGATTTTAAAAAAAAATATGAGGTAAAATTTTGAGATTAAACTTGTTCAGATCTGACAACTGATGGTAAACAATGGATGTATTCCTTAATTTTATGTTTCACCAGCAAAAGAAAAGAAAAAAAAACAGGAAAAAGTGGGCGTTACTCTGAACTTGAAACAGGGCTACTAACATAAGGTTTACTTGTACTTACTTGTTTACACATTTTGGTCTGCTTAATGAACATAGCCAACTAAACCCATTCTTTTAATCCCTATTAAACTTTCACAGAGGAATGAAATTTTAACATAAGCTGTTTAAACATAAGATCATGCCAGTGCCCTCTGACTCTCACAGGATCTGTGGCTTCCATATAAGAAAGATAATTCTGATTAAATAGACAATGGAAAATAAATGAGGAAAAATATACAACAAAACATGTAAATGCATCTTGTGTAATAACATAAAAATGCTGCCTCCACTTTAAATATAAATGCATCTTCAGTGAGTTATCTAAAACAGTAATTGCAATTTCAATTATATTTCAAGAATAACATTGAAAAACATATATAGTCTGTGTTATTTGCCATGGCAACTGATATTTTCCCCATTACTTTACCACAATTTATTGTTCTGGGTTTTCAGGTCCTATGTTGAAACTGCAGTTATATTCAATTGTTAGTCCTACATTAGGAAAATCATGTCATATTACAAATTAACTGTAATCCACTATGACTTCACACTGCTGTATAATGTTTATAGACAGTGTCTCCACTCTACAATCCACAAAAAATAAACTATTAACATAAATATCAAGATCTATCATAAGGTTCAGTATGGGCTGAAATGAGGACACATACTAAGTTGTAATATTTGTGCTGAAAGACAAACTATTGTGGAAGTAAAGTATTATAGTTACCACCTATTGGGCTACTAGGCATAATACAGCCCAGCAGTGGGGGAAAAAAAAAAAAAAAAAAATTAGAATTAGAAAAATTAGAGTCCACCCTGTTCCAGAGGCAGATAAAGTGATTACCCATCATGCTTAGTGCCTACAGTACAAGCCTGTGGGAGCAGTGTTATGATCTGGGGTTAATTCAGTTGGTCAGATCTAGGTTCAGTAACATATGTCCATAAAATAAGGTCAGTTGAACCTGAATATACTGAATGATCAGATCTGAACACCAACAGATTTTTTTTCTTCCTTGATTACACAGACATATTCCAAGATAGAAATACAAGGATTCATCAGACTCAAATTGTGGTTTAAGGAGCATGCAACAACATTTTCATTTATGCACCTGCCAGACCTGAAGCTCATTGGAAATCTCTAGGATGTGATGGAGTGGACTTTACATAGCAGTCGAACTCTCATCATTACACTAGTGCAGGGGTCACGTTTTAGATGTATCCCTGTTCTCTCTTCCTTCGTCTATCCTCAAACTCTGCAGAATTCTGACAATGACCATCTGGTGTGTTGGAAGAGCAAGACATCCAAAACATGCAGGATAGTAGACCTTAAAGGCCAGGGTTGGTGACACCTTTACGAGTGGGTAAAATTTTGAGGCATGTCTGGATGTAAATAAATGTTGCATAAGCACTATGTGACGACACATGCATCCTGCAATCAAAGCAAACAGCAATCCAACCAAAAAGTGTGTGTGCAGTGAATTTCTAAAGAATCAGAGAAACACAAGGAACTATATTATTCCTCAAATAATTCAAAAAATAATCCTTGTAATGTTTATCTCGCCTTAAAAACAAGTAAAGGGCAGCATTATTTTTGCATGGGTTTAGAATATATACAGTTATTTTATGTCCACATTTTGTGAACTGAACTAATCTAAGCATCATGAGGTAGCTATTAAAAGCCCAAACATCTTTCTTTATCCTATGAATATTTAATCATGTTGGTCAGAGATAGCTAATGAACTCCTATTTGATGCCACTAATTGGGGCACCGTGGCACTATATAGGAATTCTGCAAAACAACAGGCAACTAGTTTATGTTTTAAAGACATGAGCTTCCAATGGAAAGCTAAATCTGAAAGGGGTGATTACAGTTGGTCATCTCAGTAGAGGAGGTCATGCCATCCAGGATCCACAAGACCGATACTACTACTGTTGATACAACTCATATAATACCTGGAATCTTTAGATTTCAAAGAGTAAAGGCTAAGAAGTTTCACACTGAAAAGACAATGATCACATACCGATGTGTAGGTATTTATGGTGTATGTACATACATATATATGGGTGGCTGTGGCTCAGATGATAGAGCAGGTTGTCCAGTGACCAAAGGGTTGGCAGTTCAAACCCTGGCTCCGACTGTCCACATGTCGAAGTGCCCTTGAGCAAGACACTGAGCCCTAAATTACTCCCAGTAGGACATAGGATTAATCTGGCACTACCTTGCATGGGGTGTAAAGCACTTTGAGTACCAATGTGTTGAAAAGCACTATATAAATGCAGTCCATTTACATGTGCAGGATAATATATGTATATAAACCCCTTATGATTACAGGTGATTTGATGTGTGATGATGTGATATGTTTGGCCAAAAAGGAACAAAAAATGCAAGTCATAAAAAATAACGACATAACAACACAACAACAGTTTGAGTCTAATATCATCAGGCTGCATGGACAGAGTAATACAGCATCTGCAGTATTCAAGGACATGACCATGTGCCTTTCTACTCCTGTGATATGTACCATATGACGGCTGCCCATGCCAATGCAATCAGATACAACTTGGCAAGACAGGTGCTGTAGAAGCATGATGGAAATATGCTACCAGTCACCTTCTATGTCCACATGTTTACTTAACTTTGGTCTGTCCTACAGCCATAAACCACTGTGAAAGATGAGATGTGCAGTGTTGTCAAGCAGAAAAAAATCGTCCTGTTTAGAAGTCACAACACATACATCAACTGGAACAAGAGGCATTTACTAACAGGAATGAAATAAAGAGACAGGCAAAAATAGGAAAAGAACGTCTAAACATACACAAAAAAAGGAAATCGAAGAAAATGTTACGAAAGCAAAACATGCTTCAAGTAAGAAGGTCTATTGTATTCTCTGTTGTACTCACATGATGCTAGACTTTTTCTATTTAAAGAACTCACAAAAATCCCATGGATGGCTGGTCGAAAGGGAATAATAAAGTCAGAGCAGACACACAAAGAGGGCTACTGTCAGTCGGTCTGATAGTGCTATCGCCTGAAAGATGACACACTGACAAACCAGCAAAAACTATGCACAACAGTGAAAAGAATATGTAGGAGTAACGAGATCATTCCAGTCAATGTGTCACAGAGGTCAGGATCATGCAACAGTCCATCCTTTATGTCTGTGTGTGCTTTAGACACTTCTGTGAATTATTTTTGTGCCTAAACTAATCATCTGTTTAAATTTGGTTTGACATTTTATCTTTATTTCATTGAATAGCCTACATATGTTTTGATGTTATTGTTGTTTATGCTGATCCACACAGACGGAACTGAACCAACACTTACATTAACGCAAACAGAACTCATGTCTGCATTATCTCCTGAATGTGATCCTGATGAAAGGCATTTTTATCTTTTGTCCTATTCTTAGATACTTACATATTACATAGTTAATTTCATAGATTCACAGTAATATCATAGCCCTTTTAAAATAATTTCTAAGACAAGTTGTGGTGGGTAATTATTTTATCTCATTTGTATTTTGTTATTATTACAATAACTCCCCTTTTTTCCCTGTTTTTATTATTATCTCTTTTATTATCTCTTTCCCTCATGTTTATGACTGTTGCTTTTCTCTATGTTTTTCCTCTACAGACTTTATATATGACAAATTGAAGTCTGGACAAGTTGATATGGGAATTATATATGTCACAGTATTCATTTCCACCAATAAAGCATTGAAATTACAAGCATAACATGCCATAGATTTAGAGAATATGAGCAACAAAGTAAAGTGTTCTGTGTTTAACCCTTAAAGACCCAAAACACCACTGGTGACCAAATAGATCTATCTTAAATATTTATTACATATTGAACCTAATCTTATCAATCCTTACAGTAATTTAGGTAAATGTAGTTTCAGCTTTTCGTTGTCATCAGATATGAGCCTTTTGGATGTTCAGAGGCTATGAACTGTCATCCTCTACAACACTGTTTCACAAAAAATAAAACCCATGTAGTATAAATGTATTGCCAGCTTTTATGAACATCCACTTTATGGGTCAAATATACAGCCTGTGGGCCGAAACCAGCCCACAAAAGGGTCCAGTTTGCCCCCTGAAAATGTGAAATGAAAGAAATAAAAACAACAAACAAAAAATGCCTGTCAAAATCACTTTAGTTCGGGGTTGACATATAGCCTAATTTAATCTCAAATAGTAAACACCAGTAAAAGACTATCAGAATATGACGTATGAATAACGGCAACTCCAAGATGTTCTCTTTGTCATTGTGCAAAAATTAAAATAACATAAAAACACCAATCTATCCTTTTACAAAACATGTGAGTAACCTCATCAAATGTGAACAACTTCAAATGTCTTAAGGGGAGAGTAATGTAATTTTAACAACATGATATCTGTTACTAAACAAGATGTAATGCATATGTATAAATGAAAACCTGAGGCATACAATT
Source organism: Maxillicosta whitleyi (assembly GCA_029822895.1). Taxonomy (NCBI): domain Eukaryota; kingdom Metazoa; phylum Chordata; class Actinopteri; order Perciformes; family Neosebastidae; genus Maxillicosta; species Maxillicosta whitleyi. Next base: position 6,530 of record JAPSES010074345.1, read on the forward strand.
AATAAAATTGCACTTTCATATAACTGAATTATATTATATTATATTATATTATATTACATAGTTTGCAGATGTAAACATGTTCCTTTATTTAATTTTACGATTTTCACTGTAAAACATTGGGAAAAGTTTGGCGTTAGCATTGCTTAGCCAAGGCAAGGTAAGGGAAATGTATTTGTGTAGTACCTTTCATACACACGGCAATTTAAAGAGCTTTACAGAGGTGTAGAAACACATACCATTGCACAGAACAATAGCAGAATAAAATATTATACAAAAGGAAAGTGCAGAAAAAATGCTCCACTCCAGTGGAAACCACCGCCCCTGTGGTTACCTGCCTCAGCGTGGGCACAATTCACTACCAGGGTCCCCAGGGACTCAAAGAATCCCGGAAGCTGAACCGGTTGTTAACAGCTTCTCTGTGAACAGCAGGTTAACCCGGTCTGAAAAAACACTGAAGCTCAATTGGATTGTTTCTTCTGCACAAACTGTGAAACCCTGGCAGTGGCCCAAACTATCTGCTAGCACTTTAATCCTGGCATGCCACGCATGTTTTAAACCTGAGTGACGGAAAGAAAGAAATAAAAACATGAACAAGAGACAGGTAAAAACAAAAGCTAAAAACATTCTTGATTAAAATTAAGAATTCCATGTTAAATCAATCAAAACAGCTAAAATTACGAAGTACAGTGTACGTAAAAAACAAAAACCACCACCACCACCACCACCAACAACAAAAACAACAACAACAAAAGCCTATTTAACTTCGATTTAGGAGAACTGAGAGTTCCAGCAGGTTCAGTTTGTTCCAGATGTTTGGACTTGAGTGGTCTGGGTGGTTCACATGGTAAAAGGAGGTCAGGGATGTATTTGGGCCCTGAACCATTCAGAGCTTTATAAACTAACAAAATTATTTTAAAGTCTATCCACTGACAAACAGGAAGCCAGTGTAAAGACCTCAGAACTGGTGTAATGTGATCAACTTTTTTGGTTCTAGTGAGGACTCAAGCAGCAGCGTTTTGGATCAGCTGCACTTGTTTGATGGACTCTTTAGTCAGACGTGTAAAGACAATGTTACAGTAATTGAATTAAATAAACATAAATACATTAACCAGTTTTTCCAGGTCCTGCTGAGGCATAACTCCTTTAATCCAAGTGATATTCTTCAGGCAGTAAGCTGTCTTTGTAATTTGCCTTGATGTGGTTTTGGAAGTTCAGGTCTGAGTCTATTACTATACCCAGATTTCTGGCCTGACTGCTAGTTACCATCGACCTTCACCACAAATTATTTTCATCAGTTCATTGTCCATCCATCTGTCTGTCCGTCTGTATGTGCAAAAACTTTGCTGAGGACCAATGGTTCTTATCATGCCGGCTCCCAGACCTCAGTGGTTTTTTTTATGTCTTGTCTTGTCATTTCCTGTTTTATTTTGTCCGTCTTCTCCTGTATGGTGTCCAGTGTCTTTACTTCCTGTTCCCAGCTTTTCCGCCTGTATAATTACCTGACCCTGCCCTAATGTGCTGCACCTGTGTCTTGTTGTCGTCCTCTTTCCCAGTGTATTTAAACCCCTGGTTTGTGATGTCTTGTTGCCACTTTGGCTTAGTTCGTGTGTGACTTACCAGCATTGTTTCCTGTCTGATCTTCGGTTTTTGACCTGATTCTGATTCCTTGACTTTGTGCGTTTTGCTTAGCCCTTCTTGTTGATTATTGCCTGCTTGAACCTTTTCTGGACCTGGACCCCGTACCTGCCTCTGCCCTTTTGTGCCTTTACCCTGTACTGGACTGACAACCCGGATTTGGACCTTTGTTATACTGAGCCTGTATTGTCCCTGCCAGTACCTTTGCCTGGAATCACTACCTATTCGGTTACCAAACCTTGGCCTGTACCTCCACTCTAAGTCTGGATCATCCCTGTGGATCATTGTTTGATTATTTCCCATCATTGTGTGAAATAATAAACTATTATATTTCATAGTCACTCTTTTCATGGCGCTAACTGGCAAATTGTCAGTACAACTGTCAGTTGTAACTGGAATGTATTTTCTTCGCTCTTGTGCAATGACAATAAATCAATTATTCATCATTCATTCATTCATCTCTGCATTTGGGTTCACCATTCTGTGTTTGGTCGTGGCAGTTCTCAACCAATGGTGTGGACTGAAGGCTGAGGGTTTTCAAGTGTTGGAACATTATGTTATAACTGTAATAATCAAAGTTCTGTGCTGACTTCTGATCATTCATTTTGGTTCAAAAACAACTACTTCTGTTTTGTTCATGTTTAGCTCAAAGAAACTGGGACACATCCATTAATTTATTTGCTCTATACATTTACCCAGGACTTGTATGGGACCATGGTCACCTGATGACACTGAGATATCAGGTTGTGTGTCATCTGCATAGTTATGAGTGCTTATTTTGTTGTGTCTTATGATCTGAGCAAGTGGAAGCATGTAGACATTAGTTAAAATAGGTCCCATGATGGAGCCTTGGGGAACTCCACGCATTATTTTTCTCGGTTTAGATTTTAAATCCCCTACTGACACAAATTTGTCCCTATATCTTTCTGATAAGAAGCAAACCAGTCTAGTACTATGCCAGAGAGTCCCATCCAGTTTTCCATAGTGTCAAATGCAGAACTGAGATCCAACAGAATTAGGACAGAGGTTCTGCCACAGTCTGAGTTTAAGTCATGTCATTAAACACTTTGACCAAAGCGGTCTCAGTGCTGTGGTGAGCTCTGACACCTGACTGGAAAATATTCAAGTAGTTGTTTAAGGTTACAAAGTTATTTAATTGTTCAGAGACAGCTTTTTCAATAACTTTGTTTAGACATGGCAGAATTAATTTAGGTCTGTGATTTTGCATTAAGGCTTTGTCCAAATTGTTCTTTTTTAGCTGAGGTTTGATGACTGCTGATTTTAATGCCTGAGGGAACATGCCTGATTAACGTTTATAGGTTATTATATCATTAATTTACTGAAATTGGGTTGTATCTGACCTGTGAACGATGAGATCTACATGATCTGTGAATTAAATATGGGAATATACCTGCTATTCACGGACAAATGCAAAGGAGTGATAGATCTTTTTGAGAGGAATAGAGTAGAAAGTTTGCTTACAATTTAAAAATATCTTACAGTAGCAGTTAATGAGATAAGTTAATCAGATTTGTTCTATGTACTCAGTGGTTATCAAACTTTTTAACTGCATTGCTGGATCATGTGCAGCTGAATCATTGCTTCATTATTCTTCAACGAGGGTTCAATTACTGCAAATGTTTACCTTGACCTTTGGATTGAATATGTGGCACCAACACTGGATGACCTTCTACCAACCATCATTTTCCAGGTAGATTATACATTCCACTTTGGGGACGGCATGTTGGTGGGTTCCTAAATCAAACATTTCCAGACTGGTGGATTGGAAGGTATGGCCAAATAGCCCCTGGACTTCTTTCTATGGGGTTATATTAAAGATATCATGTATCCAACAAGGATATGGAACATCAATAACCTGAAGCCAAATATCTCTAATGCCACTGCCACCATTAATAAGGATTTGCTACAACGAACATGGCAAGAAATCCAGTACCATCTGGATGTGCTGCATGCAACTAATGGTTTCCATAGAGAGGCAAAAATGAGGCAAAAAAACTTCAATAGGCTATCTACTTTTCATTTTATTATCATTATTTTTTTCCCCTGTAAATCATGTATTTACCTATATTTAATTTTGTATAATTTAAATGTTTATGAGAACTCAGAACTAAAGCTAATTATATCACAACAGAGAAAACTGAAGAGAAAGTGAGTTTTTCAGCAAATATAACTGGGTATAAAAACAAGTGCTTCCATCCACAGTCATTTATCAAACTCCATGGGTTTAAAGGGATAGTTCAGGATTTGTTTGTTGATGTTTTTAAAAGGAAAACATTTTATTTTAGTGTCCCAGCAAAACTTGCA
>JAPSES010074346.1:0-10489 GCA_029822895.1 Maxillicosta whitleyi
AAAATAGATAAAAAACAAATGTGGCAGTAATATTATGGGGTGTCAGTCACAATATGTGGAGGAACTGTGCTGCTTGGCGGAGGTTTGCGCTCTCTGAGTGCTTTTCTAGTTGAGTATTATATTATATTTTATTATAGTATAGAAAATAAAATGTCTCACCACTTTCTGTGAATAACCCACAAGCTGCACTTTGCTCAGGGCAGAGTTGACCTCCTGCATACTGTAGCATCGCTTCCATGTCCAGACTTCCACAGCATCCTTCAGTGGTCCAGGAAGCATCCTAATGACATAACATCGGATTAGATGTGAATACTGAACAGTGTTGGATAGCAGCACAGATTTGTTCATGGTTTCTTATATTTTGTGGGTTTCAAATTCATTTCTTACAATCACCTTCAGCCAAACACTGAATCCACAATTGGATCAAAAAAGTATTTTATTTAAAATATTTGATCATGGATTTCAGACTTTCCAAGACTTGAAGGATCTGTGAAAAATCTGGATAAGATGTACCATTAATATAGAAAATCCCCATATAGAACATGAAAATAACAAAAAATAATAATATATATGATAATAATAACACAAAGGACGGAATACTAGAATAACAGATTTGACGAAATCCAATAAAATACATTTAAATCTGTGTTGTATATGTACGCACTACAGATGTGTATATGCATGTAGAATATCTACACATTAATACATCTGATAATTTAGCCCTGACCCTACGTGGCTGTGGTCAGTGTAGGTCGAACATACTGGATGCTGTGGCTCAAAACATGCAGATCCATATGGTGCAACTTGTATAATTGGATATCAAATTAAAAGGTAATAGAAGATGTTTAAGTACAGTGAAAGCAAGTTACAAAAATGAAACATTTCCCACTAAAATACCTTGTTTAAAAGACATCCCTGTCCATGTATCTACCTTTGTATTTCCTTGTTCTTCCAGCAGGTGGCAGACTGAGCTTTAGGAACTCGCTCCATGAAGTTCACCAGCTCTTCCATCAGCAATCTGAGGGAGAAAAGAACAACTATTAGACCCAGAAAACTTTGTCAAACCAAACTCTTAACCACAACTTGAAGCTGAATGACATCAAATTGCCATCCATGTGTTACATATACACTGATACTGATAAGATTTACTCTTTACATATATTTATATACAAAAATAAGGACATACTGTCAATACTGTACATTTGTGTCTATTCATATTTTGTCATTTTTGTTTTTATTCTATTCTGTGCTACTTTGAAAAATTCATCTTCTATTTTCTTATTCTGGTAAATGTAAATTTGCATTCGCTTTACCACATGTATCAACATTATTTTTTTTTTGTTAATATACAATAGAATAGATTAGAATAGACTAGAATAGAATCTTTATTTTGTCAGTGGCCGTTTATTATACAAGGAAACATGCATCACATCCTGAAATTTGTCTTCTGCCTTTAACCCATCATTAGATCATTATGCATCACACACACACTGCATGCCAGGAGCAGTGGGCTTGCCCTGTTAGGTGCCCAAGGAGCAAATAGGGGGGCTAAGTGCCTTGCTCAAGGGCACATCAGCCACTTACCGCACTGACTGAATTTCCTAAATTCATCATACACTTAATGACAATAAAGGCTGTTCTATTCGATTATATTATGTATTCCATGTGTCGTTTTGTTTTGAAAGAATACAATAAAAACCCTGCCACTTTTTTTTTTTTTTTTAGAACTGCATGGTGTTTAAGGAAGTCAAGTGGTGCCAAAAAAAGTACTGATGTTCAGTATCTAAACATAGTTCTGAACGTAGTTCCATACCTGCCTATTTGTAGGGTGGGCTCAGTCGCATACACTGTCCCAGTAAAGCCTGTGTGTTCTGTGATGTAAGGCAGAGCCATCATACAATGATAATTAGAGATCAGGATGACATCTATGGTTGACAGATCCAGTAGTTCTCTCTGTGAATTACAAACACACAAAATAACATCTGGTGTCAAAGGCAACATTACATTGAATTCATGCACTTAAATGTATGCATGACCAGTGGTATGAGATGCTACCTCAGGGAGACAGAACTCTGGCTGTGAGTCCACAAACACTCTTCCTGCACACTCCTTCAGCTCCTGAAAACACAGAAGCCACAGTCTATTCTTAATTTTACCATTGGTAATAAGTCAGTAATTGTGAATTAATCAGATATCTAAAAAAAACAAAAACAAACAAACAAAAAAAAAAACACCAGGTCAAGTTCAAGTAAGTAAAATAAAGTTCTAAAAATCTTTTGATACCTTTTCCAAGTTTATTGTTCCATCTTTTGAGATCCAACCGGGTAGCTTAGACAGTCTTGGGCTGGCAAAAAGAAAAAAAAACAAAAAACAAAACACAATAAATGAATAAAGTACAATCCTACTACCACTGATTTAGTGAAGCATAAAAATAAGGCGAATTGTGACAAACCTGTGCACAAGAGGAAGGGGCAAGAAATTGAGGACTGAGGTGGTGTCCAGCCCACAGTCCAGCATAATGGTGGTGGACTTAAATTTGAGGACATTGCAAGGTAGTGTTGGATGACCAGACAAACAGTACTAAAAAGGAAAAGAAAAGGAAGACATTAACATTGGACACAAGGCAAGAGTAAAAGCTAAAGAAGAAACAGTTCGATTTAATTTTAAGACAGGTGTAGAATGTACATGAATGCGTGTACATTGTAAGTATGTATGCAAATGCAGAGGCTCTGTGTTTTCAACAAAAACAGCCCCTACTAATAAAAGTTTTACTATTATAACACAATGTTTTAGCCCATTACGGTCACATAGCTTTCATTCAGAGGCTGGTGCAGCTAGCAGCTAAGCAGGTAGCTACAACTAAATATGCTCTAACGATGAAATAGAAGGCTATTTCAGTGAACACTGGGCTTGAGTTGACAAATAAGATATATATTATTAATTTACCGTTTACTTACCAATTTCATTTTTACAATAAACAAGAACTGGTAAATACAGTTTCTGTTAGCTAGATAGCCGGTTTGCTAGCCCTGCATCCTTCTACACTGTTTTTCCGGTGTTCGCTATGTGTCGTTTTGCTCACTGCTGCCACCTAGAGATGAGGAGTTTTAGTGTTTTCAAATTGTTAAAACTGTCGAATATTAAACTAAACAAATGTGGTTTTACCAGCTCGAGATTGAGACGAGGGATTTATTTTACAGAACATAACCCAAAAATATCACTGACATCGAATAAAATTACTATCAACAAATGCACGTGCCTGCCGACTTCAGCCAGAGTGGTACTTCATAGTGTTAAGCCAAATTTTAAATGTCACCTCTGAAAATGTCAACACATTCAGCTATGTCTTGAAAGCAGAGGTAAATATGTTATTTGTACTGAGCTGTATAGAGGTTTTATAATTCATTTGGTGAGTTATAGTCAGGTAGATATAACCCGCTGCGATCACGACACCGTATGCCTCCACCGCTCTGGTTTAGTTGTATGCTAACAGCATCAAGCTAGCGGCATTAGCTTCGGACGAGCTGTCAAAACCCACTATCAAGCCGCTCCCAAGTGACTCACACCGGTGGCTCTTCACCTCCAAACAGCCACGTTAGTTAGGTGGTAATGTTGCGAAACTGATGTAGAAACGTCCTTACGCATTGTCCTTTTGTATCTCTCTTTTTTGTTATATAGTTATATTTATGTTTAGCTAACCCAGAACGTACCCATCGTGGCTTAAAGGTGAAATTACGAAGGTCGATGTTTTCTCATGGAGGTTTTGTACTGTTACTAATCAAGAGGATTCACGAGTGGGCAAAGACAGGTAGGAGTTGGTATGTTTACGCATGGTTTTATTATTTAATTCACCCATTTCTAAGTGTCCGTGTCAGTATTATATTTCCAGCTCTAGACTAAATTATACAGTGGTAGTACACGGATGTGCGATCAATTCCTAGTTGGTACATGTTTATTAAAGTCTGCATGTTATACGGAAAAGTTGAAGATGTTTTGCTCACAGAACTACTACATTTACAGCCAAAGAAGAATGAACACGAAAACACAGTGTGTCTGTATTAATACATTAAAGTCTACTCCTGTCTATGCTACTTTCATTCAGATTTAAACACCATCTTCACTAATAACATCAACTAAATGTTTTGATTTTTTTTAATGAGGTTGAAGTTGAAACTTGAAAATCTGCTGACAAAATCAGAAATGTGCAGAAAAAGTGTGGTTGTGGTTTTTGTTTTTTGGTGCTATCTCTGACATCTGACTCTGGCATCTGCTCAGTCATCATGTTTTTTCCTTGTGTTTTGACCAAAGTGTGTGTCTTTCCTGACAGACCAGAGGAGGTACACGCTTGGACTCTTCGCCATGGGGAATACCTGTAGTAATCTTGGGATCCCTCCAGCTAAGGGCCCCCACCCGGTGGGATGCACTGATTTCATGATGGACCACACTGAAAAGGTAAACATCAAAGTGCATCATCGATAGACAAAGGACAGACACGTTGTTAATTGCAGCAAATATGGTTCATCATATCATGCAGAAGTAGGGACATATATGGATGCAATAAACTGTCGTACTATTAAGTCAGCAGTAAAATGCTGATAGTCAGTTCCTTTCAATCATTACTCAAGCAGACTGGCAGCTGTCCATCCAGAACAAGAGTTTCAGCATGAGTAATTGAATTCAGGATGGACGCTGCTACTTTTATTCACACACACCAGACAAAAGTCAACTCTATTGTGTGAACAACCTCATTTCTGTTCCCACAGGGCAGCTTCTTCCGACTTTACTATCCTTGTCAAGAGTCTGAAAAAGCAGATAAACCAGACTGGGTGCCGTGCAGGGAGTATTTTAATGGTTTGGCAGATTTCATGAAAATCAACAGGAGTCTCAGCGAAAGGATTTTCAACTACCTCTTTGGTGAATACCTTTTATCAGTACAGAAAATGTTTGAATGCAGCTGAATAGTCAGGTTGGTCAGTTTATGATCAATCTTGACCATGTTATATTTCTGGTAATTATATTTCAGGGTATATTTATGTTTTAGAAGAGATCGATGAGAGAAAATATCATCAGCTGGTTTGTACGTCTCCATACTGTGCATATAAAGTCATGGATAATGTGTTTTTGTTTTTATAAACTGTGTTATCTGTGCACCATGATCCAATGTCACCGTGACAGAAATACTATCACAAACTGAGTCCACAGGGATTATGAATGAATGCACCGGCTAGTAATACATTTATGTTCACACACTGGTGAAATGATGGCGTACTTCAAAAAGTGTTCATCAGTAGTATTAACCCTTTAAGCACCAAAATCTCAGTATTTTAAGCAAGCAATGTAATTGAATTAAACAGCCTTTTGATATCTTGATATCCAAATTGAATATTAAAAAAAGAAAACCTCTGGCACCTAAAGGGTTAATAATTGTGCACTGTTTTTGGTGAATTGCTGAAAATGCATGGAATTCTTCCATCCTTATATTTTTTTTCTATTATTTATAACAGGGTCCTTTAAGATCCCAGCGTACATGGATGCTCCGTTTAGATGTAATGGAAAATGCCCTGTAGTAATCTTCTCTCATGGCCTGGGAGCCTTTAGGTACAAGTACCAGATTTGACTGTATTATTTTGGTTAAAAGTACTAAACTTGTTCTTTCATAAATGTGTCATTTACATCTAATGTTCTCACTGACATTTTCTTTCCAGGACTCTGTATTCAGCTATTTGTGCAGAACTGGCGTCTCAGGGCTTCATCGTAGCATCAGTGGAACACAGGTACGACTTCACTGTAACTCACTGTGACTCAGACTTTTAATCAGATTTATTCTTTTTAAGAAAAACTAGAATTAAAACTAGAATTGAAAAACAAATTATAGTTAAAAGTTCAGTGTGTAACATTTAGTGGAGGTGAATAGTGAGGGCACAGGTTACAACAAACTGGATGCAGTGGCTGTAAAAATGCAGAAAAGCCCCTGTTCTGGACCGTATTTGTCTTTTCAGGGCTTTTTATTCAAAGGTATATTAATTCTGGTCTGCTCTTACACACAGTAATTGAAGAAAATTTTTTTTAAAAAGTGTCGAAGTCCCCATGTTCTACTGTAATAACATGATGGGCCCACTCTATGTACATGTATAAATGGCTCATTGTTATAATACAAAAACACAACCATTGTTATTTTCAGGGGATTTTACACAAATGAAAACATAATTATGAATATTTAATTTTCCATCTAAAGCTCCTTCAATCTAACGTGCAAAAATTTAACTAATAAAAAAAAAGGTGGCAGTTTAAAGAAAAAAATATAAATCAAAACAAAACTACACGGAAAAATGCAATACAAACTAAAAAACAATTAATTTGGTGAAATTAGTTTTGTTTCCTGCTTTTTTGCTCAGATTTCCTGAAGAATTGAGATTGGTGGGATTACAATTTTTTCATCTGATGTTTATTTTTAGGGTCTTTGATATATGTTTTCTTAAAACCGTAGCTTCACATCTTCATTGAAAACTATTTTGTTGCAATAATTCCTTATACTTCATTAGATGTTAATGCAAACTATTGAACCGATGTTTATGTAAATCACATTTTATATCATGCATTATTTCACATTCCATTTCAAGTCAAATTAAGTTAATCCAAATAAGACCACCTGCAGACCCAAAACGTAGTGAAATCATAAAGTAAACTATAAGATTAAATAAAAATAAAACCGAATGGAAACATTTAGGGTGTTGTTATTGTTCACAGGTTAGATTAGATTAGTTAGTGTTAAAAAAAAACAACAACAGAGGTTTGAGCCACATTAAACGTGTAGAGGGACAGTATTGACATTCAGACTTTGTCTGCATAGATCTGCGTGTGTCGGCCTCTCCTGCGAGCGGCTACGTGTTTATCCGTGCAGTAGGAGTGGAAAGGGTGTGCAGACAATGGTACGAACTAGCTCATCACATTTCTTTTCAGTATAGAGACAAGGGGACCATATGGAGATGAACATAATGGCCACGGTCGGTCTGTACTCACGCCGACTGAAGTGGTATTTCACTGAATTTAGGCCAGAAAAAAAGAGAGTGTGTGTGTGTGTGTGTGTGTGTGACCTCGTACACACTCTGTGGTTTATAGTTGCTCCATGATGGACTTTGTCTCACATGTCCACAGTGGGGAATGGTCACAGGCCTGCTCAGATGTTCAGCCTGTGGTCACTGCTGATCTTTACCGAAGAACAGAAGGAAACAGCAAAAACTGATAGAATTCACTGCTGTTCATTCATTACAATTCCCACATTTTCACACTTTAACTTCACAAACACATCAGTTAATGTTCGGATACAATATACAAGAGTCTCACGCTGCCTTCATTCATCTTTATTTAACCCATAAATACCTGGAGCTACATTTGTGGCAGTTCCCTAATGATTTTTTTTTCTCTATAGTTAACATTTCCTAAGTGATTTATCACCATTTATTAGACAATAATCCGCATTTTTCAGTGTAAATCACATATTTTCCAATATTTAATGTACCGATCATGTAGATGTTCAAAAAGCTCAGATTAAAGTTGAGAGTTATTTAATCAAGTGCAGAGGAAACTGAAGACGAAGTGAAATCTATCATTAACTGAACATAAACCAAGTGTCTCTAGCCATTGTCATTATTCAAACTCCACGGGTTTTACTGGTGAACCGATGTTATAGACGATGACGGTGTTTCCATGGTAACTACGGAGCCTCTGAACATCCAAATGGGTCATATCTGATGACCGTAAGATGACAAATTGCATTTTATACTAATTATTTACGTGTATTGATAGGATAAGTGGATCACCAGGTATGAAATATTTGAAAATGTGTGAGTCTTGTGTTGTAGTTGGAATGTTGAAAGCATATAAAGTAGTTGGATTCAGGTGACTGTTAAGTAATATCTGAGGAAACAGCCACGTGCACTAATACTGTAAATTATGGGTATCAAGGTCAAAGCGTGTAGAAGTGCATTCAGATTTTAGGTGGATCCGTTCTTGGATTTGTGCTGGTTTCTCCAAGGACAAACAAATGGAACAGAGGTGTCAGGGTTCTAGCTAGCGCAATTTAGCGTATCGGCACCTGACGCTAAAATTTTGACCCGATACGCTAAATTTCTCCCGATACATTGTTATTGGTCCATGGGTGGGCGCAGTGGGTCACCTGCTGTTGTAAGAAGGTCCAGACTGAAGTAGGTTTTTCCTGTGATTGTATGTTCTCCACATGCTGGTGGGGGGTTCCTGTGGGTGGGGTGTCATCTGGGTGTTTCTGCATTTCCTGATGATTTTATTTTGTTCTAAATATATGTTTTGATTGTGATCAGAGAACTGCAAATGTAAATAATGGTGGCTGTAAAAGTGTAGAAAAGTCCCTGTTATGGCCAATATTTGTCTGTTCTGGGCTTTTTGTTCATTTATTAATATGTTTCTGCACACACACACACACACACACACACATACAAACACAGTAAGTAAAGAAAACTGACAAAAGTAGTCCTCTGGTTCTACTGTAACAACATGGTGGATCTACTCTATGTACAAACGCCTCATTGTTACATTGCAAAAGCACAACTTTTGTTATTTTCAGGTGATTTTTACACAAATGAAAACATAATTAGGAATATTGCTATATATGTCATTTCCTGTCTAAAGCTGCTTAAACCTAATGTGCAAATATTTAACTAAAATAAAAACAAGTGGTGCCAGGTGCAACAAACCCCGCCCCTCACATGTATTGTACCTTATTTTGGCATCGATCCAGCTGATGTCATCATGTCTATGCATGCGCTGATGTCAGCAGATCAATTGCCTCTATGTATATATGTGCTAAATTGGAGGTAAATTCAATCAAAATGTATATTTTTATACACGTGATATTTTGCCCATTATAAATGAATGATTTTTTTTTAATTCAGAAAAAATATTAACTTTGACTTGTAGTAGTGTATGTAGTGACATCTATTCTGAGGTAAATCTATAAACCCAATTTAGTATGAGTTTAACCAGTAGTTTTGCTGCTAAAGTGTTAACAATCAAATAAACAAAGCGAAGCAAAAACAATACTCCTTATTGTTATTGTAGATCATTCATTTATCAAACAGGGTAGTTGTTTGTCACAGCAACATCATTGTGACGCTTCGGAACAAAGCTTCAGGAAGTAGCTGAAACTAGTGAAGCAAAGCAGGTAAACAAACAACATCCCCTGTCTGATAAATGTGGAAGTGGAAGTGGGAGACAGTATGAAACTTTACCGAACAATACCCCATGTCTTGCCTTGGGATAATGAAGTTGACAGTTTTGAAATGTATAAATCGCAAAATAAAACTACTAATTAATTAAATGGTGGATACAAGTGTATTTCTACACCAAACAAAGAGCAGATTTGACATTTATAATGGAAATATAAAATAAAATAACTGTATCAAAGCAAAAAAGGTGAATATTGTATTGAGATTAAAAACTATTATTGATTTATGGAAATGTTGATGTATAAATATTCATCTAATTCACCATCTTAGTAATAATGCATTTCTTTTAAGCGTCACTTTGACACATTTTCTCTGTTTTTTTTTTCCTGCAGAGACCAGTCAGCTTCGGCTACGTATTATTTCCGTGAGAAGACCGAGTCCGAGAGGGCGAAAGGGAATTCACCTAAAACACCAGACTCGGGTCCCGATGACATGGTGAGGGAGTGGATTTACTACAGAGCTCTGCAGCACGGGGAGAGCGAGTTCCCCCTCCGAAACAAACAGGTACAGACGGCCAGAGGGAAGTACATAACAGAGGCATTGTACGCAAGGAGGGAAACTATTTCACAGTGTGGTTTTCAAATGGGATTACACAACATTTACATTCTTTTAACCAGATTACAGTGTGACACATGCTGCTCACACCACATCCTTGTTTTTCAGTCTTTGCTCTGATCTTTTATCTGATTGTCTGACTTTAAAACTGACCAGATCAGAATCATATTCTTCCTGCTGTTCCTGGCTTTTGTGTCATATTCTTGGCATGAAATACTGTAGTGTGTGATGTTTATTTTTGAGGTTCAGATCTGTGGGTGTTTGTGGTTTTGTCCTGACTTGTGTGAATGTTTCTTATCGTTCGCAGGTGAAACAGAGAGCAGACGAATGCATTCTGGCTCTGGATAAACTCGCTGAAATCAACTCAGGGACAGTAGTGCAGAACGTTTTGAAAACGCAGTTTGACTGGACGACACTGGAGGTGAAACATTGCTTTTAAGTCTTTTAAATGTAACTAGTTTCAATGATTACTTCTCAAACATTCATTACCGTATTTTCCGTATTATAAGTCGCTCCGGAGTATAAGTCGCACCAGCCATAAAACGCATAATAAAGAAGGAAAAGACAAATATAAGTCGCACTGGAGTATAAGCCTCATTTTTGGGGTAAATGTATTTGATAAAATCTAACACCAAGAACAGACATGTCATGTTGAAAGTCAATTCTAAATAAAA
>JAPSES010074347.1:0-10489 GCA_029822895.1 Maxillicosta whitleyi
TTCTGTTGAGAGAACAACACTTGCGTGCATACAGACACAGAATCTTTCCCACGCTAAGATTAAAAGTTTCACACGCACAAGATATGAGTAATGAATGATAAAACTGTATATTATTCTAACAATACTATTCATGTTATATTTGTCCATCAACAGCTCAGTTTAGCTACAGATCCATGTGGCCAGTCTCTCTTCAACCATAAATATGGAAGAGGTTTGAATCTTTTTACTGTCGTAGTTGTCAAGAGGTGCAGTTCAATTAAGATCAAACACATATTTGAAAAAAAAATTGGTCCAGAATAAATAAAAAGATGATTTTTGATGATTCTGCAGGTCTTGTCTTGTGTCATTTTGGAATGAGGGGTTACTGAACATTAAGAGGAAATGCATAACAAACCTTGTGGATTAGATCTAATGTCAGCAAAGTACAAGACCTGGGTTTATGCATATGAATTATATTTGCATGAGAGTTCCATTGTGGATGCAGTTTAATACAGTCAGGAAGTCTTGCATGTACATGTAACAGAAGTACAACATATTGTAGCACCAAGCAAATTAAACCTTCACACACAATAGCCCGGCTCAATGATTGAAGCAGGAAGGATTATTGGAAAAAAAAAAAAAAAATTATGCTGTGTAGATAAAAGTAGTTTTTTAAAATAAGAAGAAGAGGAGGAATCACCTGGACTCAAGAATACATGGTCAACTGAAGCCACTGAAAAGACAAAAACGGAGAGGATGCTTCAGTTTACATTTACATATCCTATGGGGTCAGTTTTATTAAAAAAAAAAAAAAAAAAAAGGCACAGCACAAAATTACAGGGCAGTTACTTTAGATCTAGTTACATAAATATAGGGTCTCCTTAGTGTCAGTGCATTTGAGGAAAGTGCATTAAAATGAGTAACACAAAGTGCTTTATTCGGTTTTTGTCAGTTGTCAATTTAAGGTTAATTGCACTAGGAATTTATGCAGAACCTTTTTGAGCCTGATATGACCAGGAGGAGGTGCTGCTGAGATGGAGTTTTCTCCATTTGTATTAATTTACTTCAATAACATTGGAATCAGGCGGAATCAGTCAAATTTTTTCACCTGTACTTCTCTGATTCTGAGACCTTTATTGAAAAGAGACTCTGATGTGACGTTAAAAAACAACAGGAAGTCAAACAGTGGCTTTACTGACATTTAAAGTCATAAAACTCAAACAAAATATAACAAATCTTCACGTGAATGAGTCAAACTTCCAAATTCTTTTAATGACTCTGTATAACTGATATTAAAAATAATACCCCTACCTACTAAACAGAATAGATGTATCTACCGGTCAGAGGGTAATGGATTATGGAACTCAGAATACATTTCTTTGGGTTAGATGATGTCAGATGTCACTTCTACACGTTTCCGTCACATCATGCGCTGTGCTACGAGCCTTTATCCTCCTGTATTTACCTCAGTCACAATGGTGATCCTCATATGACTTTGTGAACGGGTATTTAAGGCCAACATTTTAGACAAGGTTATATTTATCCACTAACCCCTCCCTCTGTCGCCTCCCTTCCTGAGAGAATGTAAAATCTACACCTGTGTTTATCACATTGCAGTAACAAGTGGCTCTATGCTAACTTTGCTGGTCTTGGCAGACTATTATTTACGTAAACACACTGCTTCTATGTGCAAAATACTGGCATGTCCTTCTGCAATTTGTCTGTATTGTGGCCGTGCTAAATTCGAACTGACTTAATACATGAATAAAACACGACACTGAACTAAAATAGCATAAAACAAGTGGTGTCAGGCACAACAAACCCCGCCCCTTGCATGTATTGTAGCTTACTTTGGCATCGTTCCAGCTGATGTCATCATGTCTATGTGTATGCTGATGTCAGCATATCAATTGTCTCTAAATATGTGCCACGTTTGAAGTACATTGAAACAAAATTGATGTTTTTATAGACATGTGAAATTTTGCCCATTGTAAGTATATAAGAGAAAAATATTTTTAAAATTCATAAAAAATGTAAACATCAACCTACTCAGATCTAGTCTGGGTCACTGGCAATGTATAAACTCAATTTGGTATGAATTCAATGTCTTGCTGCAAGAGTGTTAACAAACAAACAAACAAACAAACTGAACCAAAAACAATACCCCTTGCCTCCCCTTCAGCGGCAGGGGTAATAATGCATTACTTTACCTCCTGAATATTGAATTTGACTGTCCCATTCCTGTCTTTATCCAGGGTTTGGAAGGCACCTGCAAGACAAGTTTATGTTACAGAAAGGTCATACAATAAATAAATGAAGAAATCAAATTAATGAAAGTTAAAAAAAAAAAAAAAACACTCACGACACATGGCATCCAGTCTTACAAGGCAACCAATGTAATTATCAAAATCCATGTCCCTGTTTTCATCACTGTATCTGCGGATGATCAGGTCAAACATGTCATCTTTGAGGGGGAAACCTGAGGGGGAGATGAATACATGAAAAACATCAAAGCTTTTTCTACACAAATAGAAAAAAACCAACAGTGGAAAGAGTCCATGAGCTCAGACAGTTTTTGAACAGGTTTGACACCGTGGGCCATATTTGTCCTACCCCAGCCTGTACACTCACATCCACTGACTCTACTTCTACTCCAGCAGCAGCAGCTCCACATACATACAGCTCTTTCCTCCTGCCTGGGATTCTCTCTGCCTCTTCCATCTCCCCACCACCTCGGTTACACCCCCTCCCACAGTAGACCGCCAACACTGTCTGTCAGAGTAACAGAGGTGAGGATGGGATTCACCTCCAAAGGTTTCTATGTCAGACAGTTATCGCATGCATTAGACATAAGATAATAACTATTCATACACAGGATGACATTTGGATAATGATGACATCTTAAGGTGAGAATATCATCTTCTTGATACAAAGAACAAGTGAACTATAAGACCATAACAAGCAAGTGGTGCCAGGCACAATCAACTCTGACCCTATTGTAGCTTATTTTTGCATCAATCCAGCTGATGTCATCATGTCCGTGCATGTGCTGATGTCACCATATCAACTCTCTATATGTTCAAGTTTGAATTAAATTGAAACAAAATGTATATTTTTAATCGGCATCTGAAATTTCACCCATCATAAGTAAATGTGAGAAGAAAAAAAGATTACAAAAAATTCATAAAAAATGTAAACTTTGACCTATTTTTTCCCCCAAAATGTAACCACATCTATTCTGGGTTACTGTACTGAAAATCTATAAATCCAATTTGGTCTGAATACAAACCAACAATTTTGCTGCTAGAGTATTAACAAACAAACAAACCGAACCACAAACAATACCCCTTGGGGGGGTAATTAAAGCACTTACATCAGAAATAGGAACACAACTGGGACACAGTTATTTTTCTATTAGCTGCCCACATCATTATGTATTGTACTCAAAGCAGGTTTCCATCCCACATTATCAAGACCCTGCAGTTACTTCTGCAACCTACTGAGCCCCCCACCCCCCACCTCCACAGTATACATATAAAGAATACAAACAATTGGACAATGCACATGCTTCATGAGGATTTTCACATGTGATGACTATGATAGTGATGTGATTTTGTTTTCAATGGTTTACTTATCGCTGGTGGACCTGCAACCTAGTGGGCAGACAAAAAATAAAAAAGAAGGCAACTCGACAAACGGTGGATTAAGGAGGTTGGATTCACTGTGTCTGCTCTAATAAAGATGAGGGTATCCGCAACAACACCACTCATTGTTAAACCAACTGCAGCTCAAATCCCACCTACATCAAATTCCACATCTGACGAGTAACTGAAAACTGTACCAGAGGTTACACTTTTCAGCTCATTGATGAGTGGCAAGAAATCCAAGGCAGTTTTGCATGTGATTTATGCCTCTGTGAAAACTGCTTTAAGTGCACATAATTACTGGTATTAGTGAAGTGTGGTCCTGTCTGATTTTAAGAGAAACTTTCCAAAAGGGTAGAAAAACTCACCTGCAGCTTTGAAAGCTCCAGGCAGCTCATTTGGACCAATGACACCAGAGCCGTCTCTGTCGTAAGCCTTGTACACGCCCTAGATATTAACAAGGAAAGTATTTAAAGCATTTGCACCCAGTATAAGACCTCCCTACTAAGGTGAAAGACAAATCTAGTGGAGAAAAACCGTGCTTCATTGGGTCATGGCAGAGTACGTTTATTACTCTTTAATGCTCATAAAGTCGAACATGGTAGTTAATATACACAGTTCAGTTTGTTGCACTTTACATTTAAATAAAAGCTGTGTTTTTAGACCATAGTAAAATATATCTGCACCACAGAAAGACAGGTGTAGAAGGAATGAAATGGGTATTCTGCACTTGCCTGCCATTTTTTTATGTTGTTCCAGAGATATTTGAATTCGTGAAAGCCAAGTTTTCCAGTGCTGTCACTCTGAGACACCATTAAGGAACACACCCAGAAGTTTTGTTTTCTTTAGTTTCGGTTTACACAAACATAGAGAGATGGATAGAGAGATAGACAGATAGATAGAATGATAGATAGAACGATATAGATAGAACGATAGATAGATAGATAGATAGATAGATAGACAGACTGAAATATACATTAATTAATTTCCATAACAGTATGAAACCATCCACTTTTATAGGTCAATTGTTTGCTCAGGCTGTAAATGTTTTACATATTTTGTGAAGAACTCATGATACAGGTATCAAATGGCACACGTGTCATCATGTCATTTAATGCAGATCATTCATTCGTCAGCCAGGGGTAGTTGTTTGTTTACCTGTTTGACTAGTTTCAGCTACTTTCTGTAGCCTTTGTCAGAAACGTCACAATGATGTGGCATGTCTTAGAGGCTTCTCAGGTGGGTTGGTCAGACAGCAGGGAGGGTTTATGCCTCCTGCTGTTTGACATCTTCTCATTGTGACGCTTCTGACAAAGGCTACAGGAAGTACCTGAAACTAGTCAAGCAGGTAAACAAATAACTACCCCTGGCTGACAAATGAATGATCTGTAATAACTGTAAGTGGAAGACAGTACGAAACTTCACCAGATTTCAGAGGGTCATCATGTCATGATAATCCAATGCTAAAAATCAAAAGATGTACGCTACACAAACTGAAAATCTGCAGGATTTCTCCCATTACAAAACACATCCAGCCTAACACTGACAGAAAGGATACATCCATGACCGCCACCATGCTCCTACAGTTCTCAATGCTGAAACCATCTGTCTTCAGGTCTCCATCTGAAGTGTAGAAATAACAGTTACTCAGTACTGTGTAGATCATTTCAAAAGACAGTAAAATGGATGTGATAAGAAGATGGCATCTTACGCTTTCCAATGATTTTGTTTAGGATGTTCATCAGTTCATTCGCGCTCACTTCCATGTCCTGTATGACAAACATCAGCGCTGTAAACTCCACAAACTAACCTGTTTCCCATAAAGTTGGAACAAAATATTTTACCGCTTCTTATGAAATGACTGTGATAATGTGATTTATTCTTGATTACTCAGTATGTAATCATTGTACCAGGTCAAAAGGTGATTACTGATGTGTAGAAATAGGAATAAAAACAGGAATGTGTCTGAAAGCAAAATTATTCCAACTTTATCTGAAAAAAGTGTACAACTATGAATAAATAAGCGTGACATATTTAATACAGGAGGATCAAAACCAGGCTACATGTCCAGTCTATGGGATGAAGATTCCACTGAGGATATTAACAATTAGCTGTGCCAAACTCATTTAGTTCAGGTTCCATATTCAGCCCAATTTGAGTCACACTAGTAAAATTATAATAATCTCTAAATAACAATGGCTCCAAATATTTGTCTTTGTTTTAGTGTAAAAAAAAAAAAAAAAACAAAAGGAAGGCAAAATAAAATTAAAATTTTTTAAATTTAGAAAATATTCTTCCACAAAAAATGTGAATAACCTAAACAAATATAAATAACCTGAAATGTCTTAAAGGGGTCATATTCATCGAAACCCATTTTTATTAGACTTTGGTTCATTTATTTGTGTATTTGGAACCTAATAGTTCATACAGTTTGACTTTGAATCTTAAAGGTGTTACAAAGCTGTCTTTATATTCATATATTATATTCATATCAGGTCATTATTGTTAAAAGGTTAAATAAATAGGCAAAAATCAAGTTCTACAACCTGTTTTAATTCTTGCTTAATTTGTTACGTCCATAACTAGTTACATCACAACATTTATTCATATAGGTCAAGACTTCCGATGAACACTTCTCAGAGTATGACATGATTGTTTATCAGCAGCAGCAGTTGTAGTAAAAACTGAAAATATGTCCAAACTTTGAGCCGATTACCTAAAATGCTCAGTTGTTGGCTGAATGGAACAGAGTAGCACGGTTAACAACCTGAAGGGGGCGGGGCGTGAAGTGGCCAAGTTGTATTTAAGCGCTCAAAACCACCTTTCTGGTGTCATTACTCAGAAATATAGTTGAAGATAGACCTGTTGAGTTGAATTAATGAAGAATTCAGACCCAAGCAGAGCATTTACAGTTTACGTAGACCACAGGGAAATGTTTGAAAATGAAAAATTACATTTAAAAAAAAAATCTAAATATCACTCCTTTCACAGAACTAAGCCCAATTTTAACAATATTGTGCCTGTTAGTAAATCTTTTGTGTATTTATATATCCACTGTGATCTATAAGTTGTAATATGCGTGTCGAAATTATAACTTGAGGTATAATATTGTGACAGTCACACTTATTTTTCTTAGGAAACTTCAGGTAGTTCATGGTTGTTGTTGTTATTTACATTTTTAAAGGTGAAAGGTAGTTTTTAAATGTAAACATTTTCATAATGTACTTTTACTTTTTTCACTTTATAACACAGAGAAAAGTCTGAAGTTGGCACTATTTAAAGGTTATTATGCTGTTGTTTATTTACCGGTCTACCAGAGGAGACCAAATCTGAAAGTCACATCTAAACTAATGAGTTTGTTTGTTTGTTTTATTTTGAGCAAAAGGAGAGAACAATTCACAAATACAAAGAGCTAATAACAAAGCAGATACACGAAGCATTTTGCAAATTTAAGGGAAAAAATAAATAAAATTAAATAATTTAAAAAAAAAACACTTGGTGATTATATCTGCAGTAACAAAAAAAAAAAAAAATCAACAAGTACTGCTTGAAAAGGAGTGGGAAGAAGAAAACATATTAAATCCCACGCCCTCTCTCATTTATGCAATACAAGACATTAAATTATCTTCTTTAATGATAAAGTCGCATCTATTCTGAGTCATACTAATGAAAAAACAAGAGATTAACAAAACTAATGTATGTATCTTACACATAGTAACTATCAAAATGAATGAACGAGTTTGACAACAATGGTTTAAGATCTTACATCTGCAACAACAGAAATTCAAAGGGCATGTTGGAACTCACATCTCCGGCAAGTTGTTTGAATACACGACGGAACTGCTGCTCCTCATCAGACTCATGTTGCTCTGCAAACACAGTTGGTCTGCGTGGAGGAGGCTGAAGAGCAGAGGAACAAGTCAATTAGAGACACTTATCAATTATCATTCACATTATCAGGACAGTGATGGACAGGTGGAGATCAGGTACTCACTGGCTCAGTAGGCCTTAACTGGTCGATGTTGCTACAAGGACAGGTGAATGAGTTTAACCAAACATCTCACTGCAAGGGTTAGCTATGTAGGTAGATAGTACAGATTCTCACCTGATAACATCAAATGCGGCACCGGCAAGTTTCTTGAACAAACCAGTCATCTTCTGTCACCTGTAAATGCACAATTCAATATTTATGGATACAAAGGTTTTGCACAACAAACATAACAAGCTGAGATTTTTCAAACTTTCTGTGTTCATATAAAACAAATGCAGTGAGTGGGAAAAGTGGTACACGCAGACTTACACCACAAACACTAAGACAGAGAACATTTGTGGCAGTTTCCTTAATTCAACTCCTTAGTTTACAGTGTCTGCATGTAACAACAGACAGCACTGGATCGGTTAGTTATTTGTCATGCAATGACATGCCCTAGAAGTGCAATTAGAGGCACACCCATTAGAAGGACAAAATACAAAAATCTTCACCCCATCTAGATTATAAACATGGATCACAACAAAACGTTTGATTTAATGAATTTTCATGATAGCGACATATTAGGGAAAAAGCTCCAAAATGTGTTGAATTTCGGGATGATTAACTGTAGTGTGAAATCATTATGCATTCTACATATTTACATTGTATTATACAAAGTCAGAAAGAGTTTAACGAATATGTTCGCGTTAAACTAGATCTCAGCAGGATTTAAACATTAAATACAGATCTAAGATTACGTATCCTGAATTTACAATACCTTACTTCTGTAAAACTCGATCTATACTCACCTGTGCGCCTCTTCTACCTTTGTTAGTGAAATTTGCATGAAGACGTAACCTCATCTACAACTGTACACGCCTATTGCTGCAGAGACGAGCAGCGGCGCAAGATGGTTACGGTCCTCAACTTCCGGGTTTGTTTTTACTTTCCAAGAAATTAAAACGACACGAAGGCTCATTTCTTGGATCGCGACGACAATCTGCTAGAAAATTGATGATAATTCACGTTAAGGTTAAGCGTAGTGATAGTAGAACACTGATATAGTTATTATTGCTATTATTTATTTATTTATTTATTTATTTATTCATTTATTTATTTATTTTACGAAACCTATCACCGTCAACCATTACAAAACTTTATTTATAGCATCACAGTTTACATTACAAATACAGACTTTTCATACCAATTACACAATTACACAACACCAGTTGAAATAGAAGTCATTATATTATATAAATGCTCAATTGTAATCATGCACAGAAGGAAAGGAAAGAAAGGACAGAAAAAAAGAAGATAAGATAGACAAAAAACAAATGAAAAAAAATATGCCTATAACTTTTACAAGTTCAGATGAATAGATTAAAACATAATCCAGGGGTGTTACTCGTTTTAGTTTCGGTGCAACAGGATAACTCCTATCAAAATTACATTATAGTGATTACAATGTATATTACATGCACAGCTGTATAGCTTCTAAATAAATAATAAATAAAAGGTGCTTTAAGTCCATAACTAGTTGTGTCCCAACACTTCAGCCCAATATGATTTCAAGTGGACCAGAACAGTACAATAATGACATAATCTATAAATAATGTCAACTCCAAACTTTTCTCCTAATGCAAGTTTTCTTTCTTCAAGTAAGTATTGGAATCATTATGTGTCACAAGGAGTAAATATTGCACACACCATTAACTGAAATTTGTGTTCGCTTCTCCTCCGTGGACAAATTAGCATATTAATAGATTAGATAGATTAGACAAACACAGATTTTTAAAAAAATTTTTTTAAGTAATGTAATAAAATGCTTTACTTCAGTTTTATGTTTAGTTTCCTGTTTCATTTGCAGGGGTCAGTGTTATTCAGTCACATATGAAAACGACAGAAGACAAAAAACTAGACTGATCCATATTTGACTGAATGACTGAGGTTGGACCATGAACCCTTGTTTGGCTTCACACAAAACGCTTTTTTTCCCTCTTCTATTTCCCCTGCAGTAAATCATTCCCTGTCACAGAACTATCTACAAATGAATGATTTTTTCTTTTTTCATGGCAATAGAACAGTTCTGCAGAGGAGCTGGAGTATTTGCTCTGAAGATTTGCCAGTGAACTTGGGGCACAAAAATAAATAAATAAATAGAACACCACTCTGAATAATTCAAGGCAGTTTAATGAGAAGTGAGAGTCATTTCTGCGTTCATTTATTTTGACTAAATCCCATTCTAAGATCATCACATCATATAAGTAGGGATAAGACCATATTTTGGATGGATTGTACTGAACTGAAAAGGGAACATTTTTATTTGTGTTCAGAGATGAGGATTATGTCAAGAAATATTGTTGAAGATATGTTATGTTATGGGTTTTTCCCCCCTGCAGATGAAGATATACTCAGTGTGTTAATCCACAAATGGAAAATTAGTGATTCCAGACACGAATCTATGCACAGAAACAAACAGGTCAAGTGTATGATAAGAGAGAAACCATGGCATACTCAGTCCACTTGTCTTCACATGAAGCAATTATAATTAACACTTAAGGAATGAGTACAGATTAAATACAGAACTGTTAGGCTACATCTAGTGAATCATTTCATTGTGTGGTGTTAGTAGCATTAGTTAAGTTTAGATACGTATCTTTTACTTATATGGGACAGGGTTTTTTTCATAGTGCTTTTTAGCACTTGTACTAAAGTAAAGGCTCCATTCAACATGAATTCACTAAAAACAATTGAAGCAATATCAAATAGATCAATGCCTGTAAACAATTCTGTACATGTAGACATACACATAGGATACTATCAAACACACACACACACACACACACACACACACACACACACACACACACACACACACACACACACACACACACAC
>JAPSES010074348.1:0-10488 GCA_029822895.1 Maxillicosta whitleyi
AAAATAAATAAAAATGATAAAACAACAGTAAGTGACATACACCACCACAGAACAACAGTTACATCAGATGTCCCAGTCAAGTTGTTTGTAGCATTAACGATAGGCTAGCAAGGTGATATGAGGGATGATTGTATTACTGATGGAATCACTTCAGATGACTGATTGTTTATTTCTACAATAAAATTTTAGTGCCTTAAGATGTCATGTTGAAAATATACAAGTACTAAGAATGGTGAATATATTTAACCATGGATACCAGTTCAGCTCTGAACAACAGTGGTTTCATCTATGTTACAAATCTAAACTTTAGCTAATAGTTTACAATGTCAAATACGGTATCAATGAAGAAGTGCTTCTCTGTCAGTGTAGTGATTGCATCTGGCTGGTTGGGGTATATGCATGTGGAATAGGGTGAAGTCTAGATAACGGTGACCAAAATTAACTTTTGATTCACCAGTCACAGTGACTAGTAATTGAAAAACACAAAAAAAGCCACTGGCCAGGCATGTTCTTTTAACTAGAAATAAAGGACTAGCCTTTTGTACCAATACATTTGTTTGAAACTACATACTACCTATCAGTTGATCACAGTCTAAAAAATGGGATGCCAGAGGATTTTTGTTCTAAAGGTCTGCATCGGCACATAACAGCTTTTTAATTAGCCATATAGTAGCTAGCAACAAATCCTCATTGTATTCAACAGATTCACTACTCCGCTTCTGACTGATTAGTGTTTGCTGCTTACAATTAGATGGTTAGGTTTAGAAGTAATTTTCAGGATCTGAGCCAATCAGAGACAAAGCAGGGGTAGGCCTTTGCAGAATACTGCTGTGTGACAAACTGGCACAGCACAGCAGGAAAGACAGAAGCAGCACAACAGTAAGACACAAAAATGTGGTAGAAACCATCAACAAAGTTTTATTATGTGACAATAAATATGTACTTGTCCATGTGGTGGATATAGCCCTCTCAGATTTATGCACCAAATGAAAAATCTACCCGTATTTAGCGCTTGATGGGTGTTCATTTTTTTGACCCTACTGGAAGGGCAGCGTGAAGCTCAATGGATGTTACATGGCTTAATTTAAGCTACTCTTTGCAGACCAAGAAGGGGGTCATCATGACACCATGTGTATTAGAGATGTATTATTTTTTCCACACCTTCCCAAGTCAAGGAGTGGGAGTTAGCAGTTACATGCACAACAGTGTGAACGGAACTGGAGACTCAAAATGAAATGAAAAGGCAAAAACATTTATGGCACAGTGGCATCTGTTACCAAGGCAACAACAGATGCATTGTCTCAATACATAAAGAGCAACAGACAGTCTCTTTCAGTCCATTAGATTGCACAGTATCAAAATCACCCCCAGTCTTAAAGATCTACCATAAGTCAACCTCTAATGTATATGAAGAGGTGGGCACAGTCATTTGTCAATTACAGTAACAATAATAACAAATTCGACATACTATGGCAATATTTAAAGATCTAGACAGTTCTATTATGAAGGTAAATGTTTTCCTATACATAACAGCTGTGTTGTAAATTTCTCAGACACTATATATTGAATAATTTTACACTCCTTTGCATGATTGAGGATGAAATGAGGTTCATTCCCATCACTGGTCATTAGCAGATTTCTCCTCTTGGTAGTTTAATAATGTTGATACCTACATATGTGTCCATAAAAATATAATCACCTCACACTTACTGTGACACTTGGCTAATCCTGATAATGCTTTTTATTTATTTATTTTTTTTTTTAAAAAGAGGGAAAAAGTGACTTAAGAGTATATATTGTTCTGAATGTATAATACAAAAGAATAAGTCAAAAGTCTCTCCCCAGAGATATAAATGTCATCTGTATAAGATAATATCTTAATAATTAAATTTTAATGTGCTCTACATATGGCAGACATCTGACTAACTCTTCACATGTAACATTGCTAAATGGGTCGAAACATATTTGAGTGACTGATAAAATACTTGTGCAGGCTGCCCTAGTACAGCCTATCTGTGGGAATCACTGACATCATTTCAAAGTGGAAATTGCACGTTGAATGGATCAGAAACAGCTATAGCTGCTACAGCTCCTCTAGAGATAGTCTTCCTCCATGTGATCTAATTAGAGATTAAAAATAACAGCTTTCTGCTGAATGAGTGCTACTTCTCTACTTTAATGTTAGGAGCTTTTTGTCTTCCCATAATTTAAATTAATATATGTCATGACTTTGTTTAAAACAGAGGCTGTCTCAACTGCCATGCAATGACTAAGCCTGTATAGAAGCTTAATGTTAGAAGGAGTGACACACTATAGTGACTGCATAAAAAGAGAGCCTCGAGCGTAGCAATCCAAATTTTCCCTGCTCTATGCATAGTGTTACAGGCAATAGTGTTTCTGTAATAAATGCACCATGATGTGCTTGGACGCATGAGAAGATACACACTGCTTCTCTTAACACTACATAAAAGAAGTTGAGAGTTAAATCTTACCCAACAGCATATTGCCTTATTGTGGTGAGATGAAACACACATTCATTTTCTTACATCAGTCATACTGTAAGCTCTCCTCTAGAAGTTAAAAGTTAAATGAGTCATTCACAGCATTTGTATACTACGACACTGGGCCTTCCAGCAGAGATACTGACATGGTTGTAAGCTGATTTCCTCTTTCGGAGGCCACATGGGCCAGGGCTGAATTGACTTAGTTTAGGTCAGAGGAGTCCTGTCGTTCTAAGCTTCCGTCACTCTCAAATAAGACATGAAAAGGCAAAAACAGGGCCAGGAGGTGTTCTTATCACATAACAGGTAAATCAAAAGGCAATTTCAGCCTTTTTGCAAGTGAATAGCCTTGTAAGGAAAGG
The DNA here is from genome assembly GCA_029822895.1 of Maxillicosta whitleyi. NCBI lineage: Eukaryota > Metazoa > Chordata > Actinopteri > Perciformes > Neosebastidae > Maxillicosta > Maxillicosta whitleyi. Next base: position 2,864 of record JAPSES010074348.1, read on the forward strand.
TGATCCATTCTTCTAAGAGCATTTACATAGCTGAATGTGACTGGTAAAACCTTAGGGGAAATGAGTATCAAAAAAGCAAATACTTGCATTGTTTGGTCCATTGTCAAGAGGAGCTGAAAGCCTGAACTAGAAACTGAATGTGACAGGTAATCACAAAAAAAGCAACCTAAGGCATTGCAATGAATTTATCAAGAAGACAGGCCAATTTCCAAAAGACACCTGGTGATTAAAAACAGAAAACAAATTCTAGAAAACACTACAGTGCGTTAGTTTCAAAATGGAAATGTTTCACATGTCGAGAAGCCTAAAGGTTTTCCAATCTAAGGTTACATTTCACCAGGGACCCTGTGATCACAGTGCTGGCCTCTTTTTTTTTTTTTTTTTAATTTGATGAATGACAAGGACACAGTGTTCTAATTTTCTGATAGAGCAGAAATCTGAGTATATTTTTAATCTTGAGAGAAGTTGGTATGGTATTAAGAAAAGTTTTTTATTTGTATTTACAGTAGCAACAAAAAGCACAATAACTTTGTATCTAAGACCTTTGTTTTGCCTCATGCTGGCATTCATCCATTGTTTCATTAAAACTGATCATTATTTATTCCAAATATGGCATCTGTAACCTTGCAAGAATATAATAAGGACACTACTACCAGTGTCTACTCATTGAAAAGCAACCACTAACTGAAAATCTGTGCTTCCTCTGAAAGCAAACCATTAGGAAAAGATGCATGTTCCTCTCACAGTGCTTCACAGAGTCACGTGAATGTGTAATGTCATCTTTTTAGTGTCCTTAGGCAACGCATCTCCTCTCACCCCTCTCAGACCTGGAAATGTCTGATCCACTCCGCATCACTAAAGAGTCAAGTAGTTCTGGCTGGAACAAAACCACTGCCTCTCTTGCTTCTCCTCACAAATAATGGATAGAAACCTTAGTTTCTGTGGGATTTCCAAAAATGACGTGCAAGTGAGCATTGAAGCTAAGTTTATAGGTTAAAATATAGGAAATGCGGTATTTATTTCAAGGTCAAAATGAGATGTAGGAATCTGAAATTGACATTACTGAAATCTCACATGATAATCTGGGAAAAAATTTTAAAATCCAATAATCTGCCTAGACTTTAGGTATTAAGAGTTTAGTCTATAAAATTATTTTTGGTTTAAAAGATCCAGCTACAATAATCCTGTATGTAATAATGGTGTAGATAACAATTTGTAAATATTGCAATAAATCACAACCCACACAAGTGTTCCCTTTTCATGTTAAAGTATGGGAAGCTGTAGTGACACATGGCATGCTAACTCAAAACCAATAATTTTGAGGTTATTGGTCATTTGTTAGTCATTACTCAATTGATTAAAAAATGCTTCATCGAATAGTTACTTTTGTATATCCAACAAAAACAAAAAATGACCTGCTATTATTGCTCAATCTGTGGTAAAAATCAACCTCTTATTATATCAACAGATCTATGTCACTGAATAAACTGTGGTCACACAGGTAATGAAACATAAAGTGTAATTTCTAAATGACATGCTGTGTTTTTTTTGAGGGGGATGGTAATCTACTTCTAATCTGGTACAACGCCCAAAGAAATTCTAAATATGGCAAATGCTGTTGGCAATGTACAATGTACACGCATACACATGTTCTCCAGATATGACGGTTACCATGTAGGAGTTGTTCAAATTATAGGCATCATTTCTAGCAGTGTGGATTCTGGCCGTCCTAAAGCTAGGTCAGACGTAAAAGAGTCTGGAGCCGTTGTAAGTCAGTCTGCAGTCAGCCACGGTTCCATCTTGCTTTGTAAATGAAGCAGCGTGAAGCTAGGCAACGTCATCACTTCCACATGAGCTGCCTGATGATGTAACACAAGCTGAAACAATCCTACTATAAACAAGAAATGCATTTTGCTCTGAAAGACAAATTTGTGGTACAATGCTGAGATACAATTCATTCAACAATCATATGGTCTGAAATATTTGAAAATCTTTTCTCCACCTGATTTTTATTGTCACTTACGAATGATCATTTGCCATCAGAAAGGCAGCCATGAAAACATTCCATATTACATTACATTTTGCAGACGCTTTTATCCATTACATTTAGCAGTTTGAAGAGGATCAATTAATAATTATGCCAAGAGGCTCGCCAGGCATATTGAACAAGCAACCAACATAGATGGAAGAACACAAAGAACTACCTAATCCCTCCACAATTTCAATTCAGTGATAAATACTTCAACTGTGCCAAATAATCATCTACAAAGAGAATGATGTTATTTTATTTAAACTCAGTAGCTACTCAAAGTTTAAAGGATAACTATATAAAAGTGCTATTTTTGACACTTTGAGGCAAAGTACAGACGTACACAAGTAAATCAAAGAAGAAATACAAGAGACAATTTTAGCTTCAGTGATGCTGAATGGGTTCTGTTTTTGTCTATTTAAGGATATCAGCATTGATCACACAATGCTCCAACTGAAGCCAAAGCTAATTGTGTTATTTACCAGGATAAGTACAGAAAGAAAAGAAACCATTTGGAGAATGTCATGCAATTTCAGATATTTCCACAAAATTACCAATAGAATAACATCAAAAGATGTTCTATCTTAAATAGTATCGGACAAGATGGTGTAAGTATCATATAATACACTATTCTCATCCACACTGGAATGTTTACATGTTAATAGAACATACATTGTACAGTATCCAGTCTATTGCACATATTGGATCATGGTTTCTGTCAAATCAATGCATATACGAGAAATAAAATAAGCTTTCTACATGAATGTGTCCAGTAAAAAAAATGAGTGAAATTGCAGTGAGGGCTCCACTGCCTCTCCATTTGCACTTGTGTCTCTGCCTGAGGAACACCCCTGCACATATCGGATTGTGCATAAAGGATTAAAAGGCTATCCCACGAAAACCCTGTGCTTGAGTGTAGCTAAGAGTAGTTCTCAAACCACAAGAGGTTGGCATGTTAAAATGGTGAATTTAATTTTAAAAAATGTGCGTGTTGAGGTTATTAAAAATGTAATTTAACACTAAACTCCCTAAATTAGACTTGCATAACTACACATTTTACCAACTTAGAGGATCTAATTTCAGAGCCTTTATCGTAGCATCACATTACATAACAGATGATTCAGAGTAGAAGTTGTGCTTGCTATCCATCAGACTAAATAAACCGACAGTGTCCCTGGAAGACTCGTTGTGTATTGTGTAAACACTGTCAATCCGTCTTCCTACAGTAACATCTTAACACCTGCACACACTGACACGTCTCTGTTACAAAGTGGCATGTGTTTTATTTTGCACAACATGCATTAAACTAAGAGCCTGTGGCTTAATCCACCAGGCTGTGTTCTATGTTTGCGTGCGCCTACACATAAAACAGAGAGCCCAGCATCAGTCCACATCAACAACAAACACGTCCCATCAGCTCCGACCACGATCACATGAAAAAAAGCCATCATTATGCTGCATTACCATTTATAAATTAGCCACAGCTATACTACATCGATTTAAGACGCTGTCCTTGAGGATCATATTTTATTTAATGTTCAGTAAAGCTAAGTCAGCGAACAGGGTGGTCATGCAGATATAGCAGCGGGTATGAATGTAGCGTATAAGTAGTGTCCAGAGAAAACGGTATCCCATCACAGAAACAGCGATAAGTGTGGAAGGGAAAAAAACACAAATAAGCTAGTTCGCGTGAAAGCTAATTAGCATCAGTCGCAGTAGCATCACCGTTGCACCTGCTACTCGAAGAGCCTGCGGGCGGAGGGAGAGGGAAGACCAGGAGGCGAGAGGATGCCTGCGGTCCTGACTACTATTAAGGTGTGGGGAATAGACGCGGGGCACACAGTAAAACAAACAAACAAAAAAAAAAAAACAATAATGTAGCATGTTCAGTTATATTTATAAAGTAGTATTAAAATTCCTTACCTGTGTAGCTAACGAGAAGCAAGGCTAGAAAAATATCCCCTGACTGGACCATCGTAACTCCAGTGTAACGTGAACGTTAAACGACGAAGCTAACGTTTGATGTGTCCCTACGTTTTTCCCCCTTAGGTTTCCGCTTCTCTTAGCAACTGTTCATCCTAATCTGTATTTCTGAGGTCGTCGGAGATAATAACTGTCAGTACCAGCGTCAACGGTGTCAAGCAGCGGCCAGAGATTAGCGGTGATGAGCGCCAGTGCACTGTTCAAAGTCTGACTGACAAGCACGGCCTCGTCACACACATGGATTAATGCGCACGAGCCGAATAATGGCCCTCTGGTTAAATAGTGCGCGTCTCTCAAGGAAAACAAGTGTCTTGAGAAAAATAAACAAACAATGATACAGATAATACTGCAAATGCGTTACATACGTGCTGTGAAGAAATCTTAATCCACCTTCAGCTTTGTTGTTTTTTCAGGGTTGAAAAGATACATATGTATTTTTCATTCTTTTTTCACAAGCAGCAAGAAAATACAGGAAATATATTCAGACCCTCAAAAAAACATAAATTAAGTGAGTTCTAAAGGTTAATGTGAGTAGTTAGTGTGACCACTAAACCCATGACGAAAAGCAGCACAAACAGTTAGAAATATCTGACATGTGTTGAATAAAACCTACAATAAAACATCAGAAAATGAATGACTCTCATATTGACTGAATAAAGACATGTTCAGTTCAAAGGGAGGTCATACTAAATACGACGACTTTGGGTTAAAGACACTTTTTTTTTTTCTTTTTTACAGTGGTACATAATTTCCATATATCCAGATTGTATATATCTATATATATATATATGTATACACACACACACGTACATGCATACGTGTAATATGTATGTATGTATATAAAAATAGTTGTTTTGATTGCAATCAGCACAATGCAACAGTTCTGATACATTTTTATTTTATTCAATTTTTTTTACTGAATGGCCTTCACACCACACAGAATATTTTTCTTTTCTTTCTTTTCTTCTTTTTTTCCCCAAATAAAGCTGTGAAGGTATTGTCCCATACAGAGTACAAAAATGCATTATGTGTCTCAAGAGAACACATGTACACAATGCACATAGACCTATGTTATCATCTGTTATGTAACCACCATTAGGTGTTTTGGCTCACAAATATCTGTAATAGTAAGCTACTGTTACCAAACCTGTACAACATTTGCCTGTGTAAGAGGTTCATTTTTCTACCAACAGCCTAGGGGAAATTAATCCTATTTCTGTGGTGACTTCCAAATTAATTTATCTCTACACATAACCTTTGCTAGGTGTGTTTTTCTTTCCAGTATTTAATTTACTGATTGTATTGATGTTCAAAAACTCTGAGTAAATTCAAAAGGTTATTATATAAAAACAGAGAAACTGAATAAAAATGACCTTTTCAGGAAAATGTATCATTTCTTTATCATAAAAATGTATCTGCAACCACTGTCATTTGTCAAATTACTTGGCTTTTACTGGTGAGTCAGTGTTGCAGAGGATGGTGGTGTTTTTTACATTTACTATGTAGCCTCTGCGCATACAAATGGGTCATATCTGATGATGAAGAAGCTGAGAAATCACATTTTACTTGAGCTATTTAAATGTATTGATGGGATTTGGAGTTCAAAAGTTATTCACCATTTTAGATGCTTATAGTTGTTGGAAAAGTACTGCAGAAAAATGGTCTCTGTCACTGAGAATACTTACAGTAAGCCATAACCACTGTACATTTCTAGCATTCAAATGCACATAAATAATTTTTTTTTTATAATATCACCGTGGGGACTCTTCCAGTGACATATGTAGACAACTTTATATGGAGTGGCAAAGGATGGAAATCAAAAATATATATGTAAGTGACAAAAATAAAAGATCCACAAAAACACTTTATTTATCATTATACAATGCCCTGTATCACACTACTCAAGTGTTTTTAATGTGTTCAAAGAAAACTGCACATCACAAAATTAAAATATTCCAAAACAAATAGAATTCTTGTGCTGTAACAAATTGTAATAACTGCTTGTAAGATGCAGAGAAGCAGAAAAATAAATAATTTTTCAATGACTTAATGGTTATTTCAATGCTTTGTGCATGTTGTAGACATAGTGATGATTTGTTTTGTTTTTACAAATACAGCCTGAAAAACACTAAACTTTTACAATGGGTGGGTAGCTGAACCCCTTGCCCCCCTGTAGAACTGCCCCTACTGTTTTCCAAAAGTCTACCTGGACATAAAAGAGAAATAAAACTCATATTTTTATTGTAGCTCCTGCAGGTTATTCATAGGATGATAATTAATGTATGTACTGTATTTGAGTGCTGTAGATGTTTATCATTGAGGTCACTTTTTATAAAGTGTTTTACCTACAGTTGAGCGTCATATTCTATAACGTCATCATAACACATACATTTTGTAAAAACACCAATGAAAAATGTAATTAACAACACAAAGAATTTTGAAATCATCCTTTACCACCAAACACATGAACTTTAGACGTTTTTATTGATGTGAAGCAAATTACTATACAAATCACTGTTGTCCAGAGATATCATTGAAACTAACACTTTGCAGCATCAATCATTCATACTTGCTGAACAGATTGTTAAACTTAGAGTCCAAATCAGATGTTACTTTGTTACAATTTGTGTGGCTTAACATTTTATAGCAAATAAGACATCTGCCATTTTAATCCTGATCTAATTCTTCTTCGTGTTGCACAGAAATACTGTCAGTATCAATGTGCACAGTTAAAGTAGCAAAATGAACCTTTAAAATGCACAACAAAAGCCACAGTTCTTCCATCTACATACTTCACTTGATTCTGAGGTTTAAGTATTAGGTCAAGTTCCAGTCAGATATTCTCCTGACCCTCCTCAGCTCACCAATGGCCAAACAGACACTTATGCAATTCACTTTAATTTCGACGGCAAAGTGAATAGTACCTGAGAGATAGCAGAGATGCAAGGGAAGAGACTGTTCTTTGCTTGCACAGCAGGGAGGTATCATACTTGGCACCCTGAGAGAGTGGTTTGAACTACTGGCTAGAAGAGAGATACAATGTGCCAAAATCTAATAATCTCAAATCAATCTGTGGGCTGGCTGAATGTGTGTTATGGTCAAATCATCCACATTTACTGTAACCATTTCATACAGTATGTCTCTCCAAACATATAACCACAGGGTGTGGAGCCCCAAAAATGTTCCCAAACACACGTTCCTTGCTCTGCCTTTTAACCAAGCATTTGTTCAAAAGCAACACAGAGAAAACAAGGAGAGATGAGAAAACATGGGGGAGAGGCTGGTAAGATCGGTCAGGTTTAGGGCAATGTGGGGGAAAGGATATGATTTTGACATCGCAGATAAAGAACGTATGAGTCAGCTGATGACTCATACAGAGTGTATAAATACCCTCCAAAATATACTCTAGTGTTTTATTTAGTGTATTGAAGTTGTACAAAAGCTGATGTGGCTTGTTTTGCTTGTAAGTTTTCTTGCTAGTGTAACATTTTAAGGCCATTATTCACTGTGAGAACGTACAGTGTTTTCCTTTATTAAAAAAGTCTATCTATCTATCTATCTATCTATCTATCTATCTATCTATCTATCTATCTATCTATCTATCTATCTATCT
>JAPSES010074349.1:0-10488 GCA_029822895.1 Maxillicosta whitleyi
GGAGGAGGAGTAGAGGAGGAGCAAAGAGGAGGTGTGTGGGTGGAGTCAAAGAGGAGGTGTATGGGTGGAGTCAGAGAGGACATGAAGGGAGTCGGTGTGAGAGAAGAGGTTGTAGAAGACAGGGTTAGATGGAGGCAAATGATTCGCCTGAAGGGAAAAGATGAAAGGAAAAGAAGACAGTAATTCTCATTTAAATCACAAAATACATGATTAAAAAAATATACTTTGCACCTTTCATTTTCTCTTTTCAGTATAGTCTGTATCCCTCTTAATTCAACATACACACCCATTATGTCATACCTCTACTTAGCCTAAATTAAATCAAAGCAGTCTCAGATTATGCAACATTTATTGACTTTGCAAAGACATATGTCCCCCGTACGCAAGTTGTCATCTTTAAGTCATTACAGCAGAAAATGTACACATCTAATAATAGAATCTTCATATGTTACATATTTACAACATAATTATGTTTGTACTGTATAAGGCACACGTCACCAAAACACAACATGCTTTGTGTTCAGGGACCGTATATTTAAAGATGAATGCTCTCACAACAAAAGTTAAAAGGTTTTAACCCAGGTTTAAATATTGTCCTGTTTTTAATTCCACATCCAATACATACTCGCTTGATTTATGTTACATTCAGACTAGTGGAAAACGTGACCTAAATCAGATCATTTTTCTGTAACTGCGCACAGCAAGTAACCCAAATCACATACAGGTCTGAGGTTTTTTTTTGCAATGTGACCTCACTGATAATGGAACTTATTCAACATTTACACAAATATAACTAGAGATTTGTCAGTTCTAGTCATTTAGTTAAAAGTAGCACATGCTGAAGTTTTGGAGTGTCGCAATTTTGGTAAAAATATTTAATGTTATGATCCCAGCACTTCTCCGTACAGGATTAGCAGCTTCACAAAAACCCATAAAGTTTGGCTCTTTCTTCTCATCCTGGTCCTGATTATGATCCACAAATGAATTTCCTTCCATTGCACATGTACATAAAAAATGAAACTGTAAACACTGACTTAAGCACCCTCCATGTTTACATTGTTCTAACAGTGCGCGAACTATAATGTCTTTGTTAATGTTATTATGCGGGTCAGTTCAGGCTGAAAAATGAAAACAACAAAATAGTTAACAGCCAAACATAAACAAATGTTGAACTGAGCACCAATGCTTATGTAACATTACACTACCTGTAAATCCTGACGTCTGACGGATACACATTCGACATGGCAAAAGTCTCATAGAAAGCTCATAGAAGGATTGTGCTTAAGAAGAAGGCAGAATCAAAAGGAAAGAGTCCAGTTAAGTGAGTATACCCAATAGAACCGCTGCAACGAAGACAAAAAAATCAGCATCAGCTGCAGAGAAGCTGTAATTCACTCGAGTTGTAGGATAAAGCTGGTGCTGCCACCTCTGTTCCACTCAGAGCGTCCTGTCCTCTGATCTTCAAGTTGATAAACTTTATTTTCCAGGTGTTTTGCTCTAGCGGGGAACGAATAAGGCCAAATATTTGCTCAAATATTCCCAGACACGCTGAATCTCTGTGAATGGTCCCAGCAACAGCCACCAGCACTAGGCCATGGGGGGAACACAGGGTCCTGAGACCACGGGGCTCCAGGTTGGGGCTGAGCAGGAGGCGCTCTTCTCTAGTCAAGGATAAAAGGCGAAGGCTAACCAGCTCTGAACCATCAAACTCATCCATCTGTTCGCTGCCAGTTCTGAGAACAAGAAATACAACTCTGCCATCACAATTTATTTTTCGACTGATTCTTTGCCACAATACAGATATGAAATATAGAGATAGAGTGATAGACACTACAAACACATTGTTCTGTAATTGTAAATGTTCCTAAATTCAATGATAAAAGATTCACATTACTATAGAGTACGTAATCACGTCCGATTATTTAAGTCTTTTATATTGTATGTACTCTCAGAATGACAAAAACAACTCCATGATTAAGATCCAAATAAGAATAATGTGAAAATGTTTAGTAGTCCTGTAAATCCGGCTTCAATTAAAACCGGACCAACATTTTCCTATGTTGCCAGTTTTAAGATACTAATTTGTTCGACTGGACTAAATCATGTTCAATTTAGACATATTTCTACTGTTCTACTGTTATATGGCCCAACCAAATGTAAGCCGAGAGGATGTATAGTTTATTATTGTTTTTATTTAGTTTGTAATGGTATTCATACCTGGAGAGTAGGCGTAGCTTCACATCAGGCCAGAAGTGCTGCGGTCCCCAGTCCTGAGGCTGTTGGCCCAGTGAAGGGTTCTGACTATTCAAAATGTTGAAAAACCACTGGCAGAACTGCTGGCCGAGGACTTGAAGATCAAAGCCTGCATCAGATTTCATGTCTGTAGACACTAATGCCGTCTCTGTTGGTCCATTCTCTTCTTTATTTTGCTTATCAACAGTCACCTTAAAGGAAAGAGAAGTTACTGTTATTAAATACATCGTAAACACTAGGTCACACATGCTCATTTGGGTGATACTCTATCCACCTGACAAAACTACACAGTTAAATGCTTTGAAACCCTTTCCACCATTTCTACAGTTTTCTATGTATTGGTATTAAATCATTTTGTTAATATAGTTTGACACTCTGATCTAGACGATCCTACCCTTTTCAGGTTCACATTGCTCATTTATATTTAACAAGCAGCAGTCATACTTTATTCTCTCAATATGTTAAACATCTCATGATGGAGCTGGATGATCTGACTTACCTTCACAGATAACCAAAGTTCCAGCGTCCTTTTTATGAGCTGGTGTTTCTCGCTGTTAGGGGGCATCGCCACACCCTCTTTAGCCAGGTACTGAAATATAAGGTCACGTTGAACCTTCTTCCTCTTCAGAAACTCTTCCGCGTTTTTACTGAAAGACAGAATCGCTTCCATAGCCTCTGCAATGACACACAGACAAGGCGATTTCTTTCCCTGAACATGTAATTACGGACAAAACTGAAACCAAACCGTTGAGCTGTTTCCAAAAGGTTGTGTCATTCCTTGTTTAGGAAGGTATACTCACTTAATCAATTAAACTGATGACATGTATTTTAACAGTTTTATCATGAATGCGACAAGATAAAGACAGTTAATGACGCTTGTTGACATTGAAAATAAAACATAAATAAAACATAGTAAATGTAAAAAAAATAATAATAATGTAGCTAACTTAGTAAAAGTATCCAAGCTAACTTAGCTTTACTCGGCTACTCGGCTAATGCAGAAAACATACCTGTTGTATTTTCTACTACGATCAACTTATTCGTGACCGTGTCACACAGAGATAGTACATCCGCCTTTGTCATCGAGTGCAGTATCTTTGAACATCCAGCCCGCTCGGTCGCTGAAAGACCTGACATCTTCGATACCAAACATCAACACAAACTCTCAGGCGGCCATGTAGCGTCCCACCAGAATACATTCCGTGTAGGAACAAATGACGCCAGAAAAATAGTTCCGCTGGGGATCATCAGGACGGCGCTTCAGTGGCTTATGCTGCCTTCAAATACCACGAAGATGCCTCCAACCAAAGGATTGTACTCCCTGATGTGATCATTACTTTTGCTTACATGCATGGTTTATTATATATGAAAAGGATAATACGTAGATTAATGTGGAAGAGAGCGTTAGAGAAGGGTAAACAAAATAATTATTACCAGACACCATATTAACAGCGTATTATTTAATATATTAAGGGAATTTGCCAGACATGAAGGTACAAAAAAGTCATCTTCAATTTTATACAAATAAAATTAGAATTATTAAAGGCATCAACTGGAATTAAAACGTATACTCGTGTTAATTTTTGTAATACGTACCTTAAGTTCTCTTCGACAGCAGCTAAAAATGAAGTTTACGAGGAACCCTAAATGCATCAAGTGACAAGATACGGATACAGTAGCTAACTCCAAGAGCGGTCATGTTAGCCTGCGCCGCAGTGACGATGTACGGTCAGATTATTTACCCTGCAAGACAAGCGACCATTTAGCTGGCGTCAAATTGTAACATATCCACTTATTAATATGTTTTAAATACAAGGACAACTCAAGCATTTCTCGACAAAGCGAGGGAGTCAAACGCTTTAAGGTAACGTAACGCTATAACGTCGTTATTAGCTAAATGAAAATCCTGAGCTTATATTGACGAAGAGATTATGAATACATTGCATGTAACACAAGATTAAATGTTTTTTTTTTTTTTTTTTTTTTTTTATTAATATGCCGCTCAGAGGTCTCTACAAGTATTTAATCATCATGTTATTTTTTTCTGTCACTGTATTTATAGTTACCCTATTTTTAATAGTACCTTCGAAACTCCATAAAAATATAGAAATACTGTGTAATGTTGCTCCTTCAGAAAAGTATATGCATTTATTTTGTAAGAAAATGGTTACTTTCTATGGCATTTTATATAACCTTTCGTCGGTTTTCCATTTTCTAACTTATAAGAATTACGGTCCTCTTCATTCATCAGCTTCGGTATTGTTGTTATTAAAATGTAATAAACTTTCAAGAGATTGTTGTATTAGAGTTAAACATGGAAAACTACATAGACAAAACCTTGGACTTTAGACTATTTACAAACAGTGGCTAAGAAGTGATAAGTAAATATAACCCAATTCTAATTGTTTTCCCTCAAGTTCTGTCATTATGATTGAGGAACTGGCATTGGTTAAATTTACACACAATCAGGATGTGTCAAAGCTGTGTCAAAACATTAGGATTTCCTCATAACTTAACTAAGTAAGAGATAAGCTGTGGTATTTCCATTTCCGGGTTTAGTTTAGGGCTGGGTAATAAAAAACAAACAAACAAACAAACAAACAAAAAAAAACATTGTCGTGTATTATATCGTGATTATTTTTCTTGTGAATCAGAAGCTTGGATTGTCATGAAAATATATTTTGTCTTCATGTAAATAAATTCATTATTGTTAATTCACTTGTACGTTTTTTTTTATTGTTTCAAATTAAATTTTTACATATTATAATGATAGTAACTGTGGATATGATGTTGCAGATGACGGTCTGATTTCTTCAACTGTCAATCATTATCAAAAATCATCATCTAAATTGTAAAGAAGTAATCATTTAATATTTATTTTGATATTTATCATTATTAACTGATAACATATTATCATGCTAGCTATGTGTTTGATTAGGACTTTTGTAAAGGTTTGGTGCATATAGATTATGTCACACCATAAAGCATTTGTCTACATGCTGTATTCTACACTAATACATGTATGATCAGGAAAGAGCTACAGTTCAAAGCAAAGCACTATCCATTATACATTACATTTGTAATAGTCAATGCAATGATGTTCATCTCAGACAGTTTTTCTCTTGAAAACTGAGGCTTTAAGATGTTTGCCCTCTTTGTGAATCCACAGATGGAGGAACCTGAGAGCAGTGCTGTGGGCCGGGTGACGGTGTACTCCATCCAGGGCTGCCCTCACTGTGTGCAGGCCAAGGCCACCCTGGGGCTTCTGGGTGTACCAGTATGTGATGTGGATGTGGGAAGGCATCCAGAGTTAAGAGCTAGAGTAAAGGAGCTGACAGGACGCAGTACTGTCCCACAGATCTTCTTTAATAGCGTTCATGTCGGAGGAAATGACGACCTGCAGAAAATGGTGAGACGGACTTCTGTGTGTTTGCCTCGTTGCCTTGTTCTACAACATTTTGGTTGCGTCGTCTTTTATGCACCATTAGAAATATGCATGTACAATAAGACGATGCAGCACAAATGAGCTTACTAGTCAGTGTTTTAAGTTTTTAGATGAAGGTGGTGTTTGGATTCCAGCATTTTCTTTTAAGTTTGCAAAAAAAGAACATTTTTAAAAACTGATTTCCACACAGATTTTACATTCATTAATTTAGGTGGCACCCAAAATGGTTTGAGTGCTTTTGATTTGAGTACATTTAATTGATTTTCATTTATGTTATTATGGCCTTGTGAGTGGTATGAAGTGGGTCAGCACTTTGATAGTCTTTTAGTTTGGATTTAACTGCTATGATGTTGTCTGAACAATTTATCTGAATGAGTAATAAATGAATGAATGAATGATTGGAAACTCTGAGTAACGTGATATCATGAATTGTGTAAACATACTCACCACTTTTAATTGGAGTGTTATCTGTATGTATTCTAAGCTTTCTGTGAGTATGTTCAAATACAATGAGATTAGCGGTCAGGGTTAGGGTTGGTGGTATAGATATGTAAACTGGAGAGCTTGACATGTGATCAAATGGCATTAAATAATACGTGAAAGGATGAAAATGTGCACATATGGCACATCAAATGTCATAAAAACTGGCCAGGCATGCAATGTGATTTCATCACATCAGTCTGGTCTGAGACGCTGTACTAAGCTGTCAATATTTTATCTGTGTTCTGTCACTCCTCAGGCTCCTACGGAGCTTCAGAGGTTGGTGAGCTTGGTCAAAGAGCAGCCTCTCTCAGCAGATGCTCCACCGTTACCGATGGAAGACCAGTCAGAGGACATGGCAGGGGAGTCTGATGGAGGTGAGATATTTTTCCACATCATTTTGTTGCTTTCACTTTCAGTTTTATCACCGGTAAAGCCTGTGCTGCTGAAAATACACCTATTGTTCTACAGGGTTTTCTGTTGTGGATAGAGATTAGTTCAGGTTGTCTCCTCTGGAATGTGTGTGGTATGTGGTCAAATGGCGACTTGAGTCAAACTGAGGGGAAAGTAGTTCATTAATGTGAGGGTTCTGGTTCTGATAACTGTACTATCAGTAGTTTACAGCTACTTCTCAGCGCAGCAGCGGTGAACCCAGAGTAGGTGGGACTGGAATTACAGGCATCTTTAGTTGAAGTAAAGACAAGAAAAGCAAGTGGTTATGAAATAGTGTTGGCATGATTGGAAAATTGGTTTGTGTCACAGCAGGTGTGTGTGTGTGTGTGTGTGTGTGTGTGTGTGTGTGTGTGTGTGTGTCCTCATCTCCTGTCACTAATGCCAAGACAGACAGTCAATACGGGAACTTGAGCTGGTTAAGCCCGGCACCAACAGGGCTCCTCTCACACACAGAACCTCATTGTGTCTGATTATTAAGCTTCCACCTGTGTAAACACTGTCTATACAAAGCAGCACAAACCCAGCAAGAGATCCAATCATTTCATTAGAAGAAATGCTGCATTCAAATTAATTGTTACTGCATTAATTACATCAGTTATGGCGACAAAAAGGCAGGTTTACTAGACTTTAATGCTCAGTGTTAAGGTGTAAGACTTGATTCGATATGATGTTGTGTTTGACATTTATTAACCATGTTTAAATGAATAGAGTGAAATCCTCATTTGTGTTCATCATCTCTCACATGTGCCTGTGAAAATCTGCTGTTGTTTGTGTGCTTGTACGTTCTGGCTTGGCGTATTCCTGCCCTCACAGCGTTTAGTTGTGAGAGGGATGAGTTGGCGGACGTGGTAGAGGACCTGAAACATGGCAGTGTGATTGGCAGTCATAGGAGGGGGCTGACTTTGTACAAAAAGACTTTCTCAGGTCAACAACTGGTTGACTGGCTCCAAAAAGAAAAGGGCATGGGTAAGTAAGGATTCAGATATAGGTTTGCTCTATTTTTTCAGTTTTTTTTTTAAATTGTGAGGGTTTTTTTTTCACCTTTAGTTTGATTTTTATTAGTTTTTATTGCAGGTTTGTTAGTTTAGTAGTGCTTTTATGCAGAACGTCTTAGTTCTTGTGTATGTGTTTGTATTATTTTAGTCCTTTTTTAGTGTTAGGGTAGATTTAAAAAGCCCAGAAAAAGTACTGTATTATAAAAATGCAACAAATCTAAAAAAAAAAAAAAAAAAAAGAAAAAAAGTGCATTCAGTTAGGAGAAGATGCACCATAAAAGACCAATTAGTGTTGTGGTACTATAGACTTACCAAATGTGTCACATAAACTGACAAAGATGGAGAAATCAGTACATTTTCTGTGTAGTTTTAGGTTCTTTTACTTAGGTTTGTAAACCCAAAATACAGTTTAAAGCAGGGGTGTCAAACTCATTTTAGTTCAGGGACCACATTAAGCTAAATTTCATCTGAAGTGGGCCAGACCAGTGAAATAATAACATAATAATATAGAAATAATGTTCATTCCAAACTTGTCTGTGTTTTAGATCAGAAAAAACTTAAAATTATTGGATGGAATATGTTTACATCTACCAATTAACCTTTAAAACAATGTGAATAGCATGAAAATTCTTAAGAAAACTAAGTGCTTTTAGCAATAGTATGTCTCAGTTTATCATTTACACATGTAAATTACAACTTACAGCTCACAGTGGATCAACAAATACATAAAATATTTAATAACAGACAGAATATTGGTAAACTTGTACTCCAGATTTTTCAAAAGTTATTCCCATTTTTGTGAAGTGATAGTTTGCTTTAGTGTAAATACAGTAAAATGACATGAGAATGTTTACATTTACAAGGAGAAAAATGTGGAGTTATGAGTGTTTATAGGTTATTATGATAGTATTTGATTGATCCGACCCACTTGAGATTAAATCTGTTTGTACGTATGTGGAACCTGAATTAAAATGATTAATATTTTCACTGTAATTTTTGCACTTCACAAGTTCATCTGACTGAGCAGACTGGACCCTTTTGGCCAGATTTGACCCGCGGGCCGCATGTTTGAGACCTCTGGTTTAAAGTATGAGTATTTTAATTACCCCTATACTACAAAAAGCTTCCTGTATTTACCTTAACATGACAATCTGTGAAGTCTTTAAAGCCCCCTACAAGTCTAACTGATATTGACCTTTGACTGTGGCCTTGTGTGCACCAGCCCGGGATCAGGCTTTTAATACTGGCCAGGCGTTGTTGCAGAAGAAGTACGTGGTCATTGTGCGCGGCTGTGGGCAGCAGGACGGCAGTTTTGCAGAAGGGAAAGACACCGGGGATACACTGTACAGGCTGCTGGAGGATGACCCTCACTCAGCCCTCAACACAGGACAGACAGCAGCCTGCAGCCCCATCCAGGGTAGGTCAGGACCGGACCGGGTTCGGGTGGATCAAGTCCACTCGCCTCGGGACAGAGACGCCGCTTCCTCAGGGTTCAAGCTAACCGGTGTCTGTTAAACCTTTCAAAGCCCTGTCTCTTCTTCAGCGCTGGCTTGGTTTGCACTGTATCGTCATATCACTGTTGGGTTGGCTTGGTTCTGTGCACCGTGGCCCAGTTCAGACCTTACACTAACATCTGTCCTGGCATACGTTACCTCTAGTGCGCTGTAAACATGTACGTCTTATTGGTTCTCAAATTGTTTACTAATGATTGGATGTTCAAGAGCCTGCTCTCTCTCCGATTTTTCGCATTTTCAAAAAAAGATACGGAATAAAAATCCCATTGAAAACAATATATACTCTGAGAACCAATAAGAGAGCTTCTTTATGGTCACATGCTAGAGAACAACCAATCAGAAAGAGTAAAAAAAAAAGGTAGAAAATGCAACACATAAATGTCCTTTATTCAGAATCATAGTAATAGATCAAAGAAATCGATTCAATGCAGAAATCTTTGTCATCTTTGAAAAGCTGAAAACTAAAATAATCCTGTTATTCTTTATGTCATATAAGCTCCAAATCTTCATTCCAGCCATTTGGCAAAAAAATAAAAAATATTTTCGCCCTGTCGGTCTGATTTTTTTCTAAACAAATCAGAGAAAAAAAAAAAATCCAAGAAGCAACAAATTAAATGTAAACAGGAAGATATCAGCTATGACTTCATCATATTATTCCCATTATTTGAGCATAACTGTGATAATCACTAAAATCATTACATTTTTGTCACTATTTTCACATACGTTTCACATTGTACACTCTTTATCTCCAGGCTCGTTAGTTCTAATTGAAAGATTAGTACTGTATAATCAGTACGTCGATTCTGCTATTCAATTATTCATGTAGACACTTATCAGATATCAGACTTTTTCCTCAAACATTTTTTTCAATATCTAACCAACTCTCGCGGGTTAGAGAATGTAGGACAGGAAACGAAAGGCAGGGATCCCTCTGTGCATTTTAATCTAGTTTTTTAAAAAAAAGGACGGCCTCTATAACGAATGAATGAACAAATATTGCTGTTTATGTCTTTGTAACAATTATTTCAGAGGAACTCCAAGACTCACTGAACAAAACTTCACACAATGACAAGGAAGATAATTTAGCAACACTAAACTCTGTGATAAACACTAGACTTGTCCCGATCCGATATTTGGATCAGATCGGGCGCCGATATTAGCAAAAAAATGCGTATCGGTATCGAATCGGCCGGCACAGAAAAAATCAGATTTTTTAATACGTACCGATTTAGATAATCCATTCCATGTTTTTGCTGTCGTTTCCCTAAAACCCGGTCCGCATTTTCCAGCACACCTTCAGCACATTAGCGTCTCTCAGGGGGAGATTGAGGAGTTGAAGGCATTTTTG
>JAPSES010074350.1:0-10487 GCA_029822895.1 Maxillicosta whitleyi
AACCCTTTAAACGCTGAGAGTTTCAGGTCAAAACAGGTGGAAGGAAAAAAAAAAGACAAACAGAGGAGGTGAAGTTTATACTGAATAATGAAACCTAAGTGTTTTACAGCCTTTTGTTTTTGTACATTATTATTTGATTCTGAAGCACACAGCAATGATGATGTATGAAGTAACAGATGTGTAGAAATACAAAAAAATAAAAAATAAAAAATACAGTGGAAAAAAAGATGATTTTTTTTCCAGTTGATGAGGGAGTGGATTAATATCAGTGTTGGAAAGTAACTAATTTTTTTTATTTTTTTTTTATTTTCATTAACAGTCATTTCAGTTTTCTGTGAATCACATGTGGACTTTAGAGGGTTTTCACAGTTTGGAGAAACCTTACCTTTGATTAGGATGTTGTGTTCACTTATTGCACCCAGATTATTGCCAATTTAACCGGATGTGACCGAAGTAACACAGAGGAAATGGTCCAATGCATCAGATCCATGAGTAAAGAACAGCTGGTGGACGCAACAAAAAAGGTAAACTACTCTGTAAAGGTTTGTTAATTATTAATTAACCATAATTAGGTGAGATACGGGAACATTATTTCGTCATTCAACCGCGTTGAAAACTATATGTATATGTTTTTAAAATAACTTTATTTTTAGCGCGGTGACCCCCACTTCCGGTGAGTTACTTCCTTAGCATTAGCCACATTAGCTGAAGGCCTTAAAAATTTTTAGCCGTTGCTTTTATTTTTTGTGGTGGCCTTAGTTTTAAAGCAAGAGATCTTTTGGGTAAAAACAGTGTCACCTTAATTGAAAAGATGGATGATATGTTTTATTTATTTATGAACCTTATATAAAAAGTGAATATGTTTTTGTTTTTTGTTTTTTTTTCGGGCATATGACATTTTATATTTTCAAACACTTTTGTGTTGAGATTTTTTTTTCATGCAAGTTTTTATTTATTTATTGCTTATTTTTTCAGATACTAATACTTCTAATCTTCATAATATCTTTTTTCTTAAATACTTAAATGTTCAGTACATATGATTAGCATGTTCTTCCAAGATGGAGAGGGAGTCTGACTTGAAAAGTTCTGTAAATGATAAATTGAGTCATAATATTGTTAAAATGATACTTATTTTTCTTAACAGATTTCAGTGTGTTCATATTTATTATGTTATTAAGTAGCTTTTTGATGTGAAAATTTTCATCCCGTAATTTTCTCTCTAAAACATAAAAAAAAAAGTTTGTAGTTGACATTATTTCTAGTTATTTTGCTGGTCTGACCCACTGTAGATCATATTGGGCTGAATGTGTCCCCTGAACTAAAACGTGCATAAACCCTTCATGTCCTGCTTTGACCACTAGATGGCGGTGTGTGAACAGTTGTGCTGCTGTGTGTTCAGACTCAGATCTACCTGGGAGCTGTGGTGGATGGGGTGTTCCTGACCAACACAGGTGAGGAACTCCTCAAGAAGAAAGAAGTTCTGAAGATCCCAGTGATGCTGGGGATAACCAACCATGAGTTTGGATGGATCCTCCCTCAGGTGAACGCGTCCACTCAGTGAACCCTGAATGTGGCAGGCTTTGAACGCAGTGCGGCTCGGTTCTGATGGAATGTGGTGGGTTGATGTTCCAGAGTTTTGTTTCTCCTGGATGGGAGACGGGGATGAACAGGGAGGCCGTGCTCGCACTCATGAACATGTTCAACCCTTCAGGGGTGAGTTTTATAAGCACTGTTTACGGTGTGGATAAAATAGAATAGAATAGAATAGAATGTGTTAATCCCACAATGGGTAAATTCATTGGTAAAAAATAGTAACAGAATAAAATGAAAAAAAGAAGAAAAGTGCATGATAAAATAATAAAAACTATAAAACTACACACTATATAATTTCTTTACAACATATGTGACCCCTGAACTACACACTGAACTCTACACTATGACTAGTTTTGTTACAAAAAGTGCTATCTTCATTTTCAAACTACTGAAATAGTGATAAATGATCTAAAGATGAATAACTGTATTTATGTTCATGTTTTTCTGTGTCGGAGGCGTCCTCTGCCAACGACCTGATCGCAGATGAATACTTGAAAAACGCCCAAACCCCTGAAGAGGTCAGAGATAGATTCACTGAGGTCATGGGTGACCTGCTGATGACCCTTCCTGTGGTCAGTGTGGCCGGATACCACGCAGGTCAGAGGCCGGGGGACCACCTGGGCCGGGGTCACGTTCCCCTCTGACCTCTGATGTAAGCCTGACTCTTCCTGGTTTTTCTTCTGTGTGAATACAGACGCCGGCGTTCCGGTGTATTTGTACGAGTTTGTGCATCGTCCTGAGGTCCACAGAGACTCCAGACCCAGCTTTGTGAAGGCGGACCATGCAGATGAAGTGGGCTTCGTGTTTGGAGGGTGTTTCTGGAGTGGAGACATAAAGGTCATAGGTGGGTTATCATTATACAGGTAGTCCTGGGGTTACCAACCAGTTCTGTTCCTACGCTGTCGATGTAACCTGAATTTATGTGTAAGTCAGAATTAACCCTTTAGTACCCTTAAATACCCCCAAAATCTGTAAATAACTACCCAAATACATGTATTATACTTCATATTAATAAAATAAAGTAAAAAAAAAAAAGATGCAGTATACAGTACGTATGTACAGTAATGTCAGACGAGATCCCTACCTGATGATGGTAATAACAAAAAATAGTAAAGTACTCATAGAATAAAAAATTTAAAAAAGAAAGAATAAAAGTAAAGAAAAAATGTAATAAAAGTATCCTAATAGTAGACAAACCTGCTTATTCACATTAAAGTGTACACATGTATATATAGCACGCCAAAAAACGTGTATATGGGAAAACTGCACTAAATGCATTTTTTGTAGTTTCGAGTGTATGAAGTATTTTTTTTTTTATATTTAACCATGGAGCCCCATACTATTAGAATTGTATTTAATTACATCATTCACATTTTTTAAAGGATAGTTTGTACATGTAAACATTTTGATGATCTAATTAAATTTTTTTAGTCAAAAAAACAAAACCAAATGTTATTATTTTACTGTTCCATCCCTTTTATGATCATATTGGGCTGAATGTGGAACCTGAGCTCAAACGCCTGTGACAGCCCTGTCATATGGGATAAATACATAACGCTCATGATGCCTCAGGTCATGAAAAACCTGTTTTAAAATGTAACTTTTGTGTGAATCTGTTGTGAACGTCCCTGCAGGGAACATTACCACAGAGGAGGAAGGCCTGTGCAGGAACATGATGTCGTACTGGGCCAATTTCGCTCGTACTGGGTGAGTCTGCGCTTCAGTTTTTATCCCATTTTCACTTTACAGGTGCAGGTTTCAGACAGTTTCAGTATTTTATTTTTCATGCAGTTACATTGGGGAAGGTCCAATATATTTTTTAATATTATTATTATTATGAGATAAAAGTCAGAATTCTGACTTTTTGTCTCAGAATTCCAACTTTGGGAGTGGTCATATGAGTTAACATCATCCAAACAAGTCTTTATGGAGAAGTATCGTGGACATGTAGTGGTCAAACTCTCTTCTTAGTCACTAGTGTTGCATCAGAGATTTTGCAACATTGGGTGTTTGTTGTGACCAAACCCACGCCCGTGCCCTTACTTTCAACTCATCCTCCCATTCCAAGTGGTTAAAGGAGCATCTGAGTATTATCACATCCACTGAACTGAACAACATAACCATGTCTTTGTTTTATTTTAACAATGGAATAAACTGAATTAAATCCAAAAGGCCCTCTGTGCAGCTAACAGTTATTACATAGATACATTAGACACAGATGAAGAAGCTCATCCAAAGGGAACAAAAACACAATATTGGGGTGTTTATGCAGTATTAAAAACATAATTATAAAAACTGCATTCACTGTCTGCAATAACATCTGCCTAAATTCCATAAAATGTTACACACGGGACCTTCAAAGTACCTGCTTTTTCTTTTTTTGTTGATAAATGGAGCTTTCTGTGATCAGATGTTCATATAATATATGCAATGTTTTAGTAACATTGGACTCAGACACAATAGTACATTATTAATTATTTGTATATTTTACATGTTTTAATTTGTTCTTTTTTTGTCTTGTCTTTTGTATTGTTTTGTTACTTACATTATTTTTAGTTGTTGAATATGAGCTCAGGTTGGACACATTTAGAAATGAATGAAATAAACTCTTTCTCGTGTTTTGACGTTTTTAATCCTTATCCTCCTGAGACCAAGTAATGCATTTTTGTTCTCTGTTGGAGGTAAGAAGTTCACAGGTTTACGTATATAAAAAAAATTGACACCCCCCATCCACTGTAAAGGATATTCTGTTGAAAAAATATATATGAAAAAAATGTTGTATCATGCTATTTCCAACCAAGGCACTTATTTAACATAAAAAAGGCAAAACTTTTACTTTCCTTAGTCTCAGGAGGTTATAGGATCTTTAACGTGATTCTTGTGAATTTTATGTTATTGTTTCATGGATTTTTATGTCAACATCAATCTCAATTTAGTGAATGGGCTCCTTACCTCAAAGAAAAACTAATGGATAACTCTTCTCAAATACAATAAAAAATAAAGTAATGATTCTAATCTGAACTTGCAAGAAGGAGAAGGTTCTGATGTTTGTGTTAAAATGTTAAAATGTAAAATAAAATAAAATAATAAAAAAAAAGTTAAAATATGCATTTCCAGTTGCAAAAAGTACAAAATATGGAATATGGTCAATATCAGTATTTCCATTATAGTTTTAATGTATATATGCTGCATATGCCCCCCCCCCCCCTAATGTCCATTTCCTTTCTCTCCTCAGGTCTCCTAATGGTCCTGGTCTGGTCGACTGGCCACAGTACAACAGGCAGAAGCAGGAATACATGGAACTGGGTTTGACACTGGCTGTGAGACAGGAACTGAAGAAAGAAAGAGTCCATTTTGCTACTGTCACTCTCCCTCAGAAGCTGCAGGAGTTAGCATCTGCAGCAGCCGAGGCAGGAAACTGAGAACTGCAAACTGTCATGTGTGTCATTGTTTTTATGCTTCTGCAGTAAATACGGCTTAGACGTCCATGTTTGTTGTACAACTTATCTATCAGGCTTCCCTTTCAGATATGTAGTTGCCATGTAAGTGTCTTTTATTCATGTATTTTATGACATAATTAATAAAATATAATAAAAACCATCCTATCTGTGAAAAAAAAAAAAACTGTCAGGCCCCATTTGTATCTTTGTAAATGTTTCTTACAAAACGGATTGAGAAACTAATTATTAATAGTTATTAAGACAAAAGTTATAATGTTAGAAGTATAAAGAGGGGGTATCAAGAGGAGAAAAAACTTTATTATAAATATGAAAAGGAAGGCATATGTTTTGAGAAAATCAGTTATAATCTTACAACAGTAAAATTAGAATATTTGGACAAAAGGGGTAAAATACTACACGAAAAAGGTAGGAATATTAAAAAAAATAATTAGTGATAATAAAAGTAATAACTTAATACATTCTGTAAAAGAATTCAGAACTTTATTAGAATAAACTTACACTTTTGGGACATATGTCAGAACATTAAAAATGATCCAATATTTTGTTGTGAGGAAAAACAATGCCAGTAATGACAAATTGTTAAATATTTGATATTCAACAATGCAAACACACCGAAGATCCCGTTAATCTGAACATAATGTACTGCTGGGTTTGCCCCGAAGTCACAAAATGTGCACAAAACCATTTCCGGTTAGTTAATTTAAAAAAAAGAAAGCTGCTATGTTGCATAAAACCGCACAAAGCAGAGTGTATTTGTGTGATAGAATAATGGAATTTGTGATTAGACTAACTAAATACTAACAAAATCTCTAACGTAGTCATGTTTCCATCAAGTAAAATTCTTATTTATTTTTGGTGCTTTTATTTTGTATCCATATTCGGTTACGTTTAGCCGTCACTTCACCTGCTCCAGGCAGCACCTTCCGTCGCGCTGATTGGCTGCGCTGCCCGACTACGTCATTGGGTTCCCCCTGCGTCGTGATCTCCTCTCTGTTGCGCATGCGCAGTGGTTCCTTCAAACCTTCAGTGTCGAACAGAAACATACGACGCAGAACCCGGAGTGAGGAGCATCAGCGCCCACCCCCTTCTCCCCACATCCCGGGACCTGCTCAGGTAAGTCCAGCTGTTAGTCCGGTCATCCTCCAGCACCTGTATACTCATACCGTTTGACAGATTTTCTTGTAAATGCTAATATTAAACTGTATTTGTGTTCATTTGGGGTTCACGCGCTGGGCTAACTGACTAAAACACTAAACACTAAATAATGTTTTGATTGGTAGAAACCGCCATTTTAGCAAAAAATACAGTCGTTTAGTGTTTACCAGACTTCACTCACTAGTAGCAGAATTAATGAGTGACGTGGGGTATCCCTCTGTGCCTGAAAATGGCTCCACAGTCACGTTCTATCAAACCCACGACAGCTTCCAGGAAACGTCAGCCTATCGCTGTGTTTACTCTGCGCTGCTTCCTATCTCAGCTGTCAAGTGCCGCAACCTGCTCCCACTGCTCCCACTGCTCCCAGTGGCCTTTAAATGACACCATCTGCTCTGAGCTGGTGGGATCGGAGCACCTTTACCTTCAACTTTTCCAGAGTTAATTCATTCGAGTGTTTTAAGATCAGAGCTCGTTAGATAACCTGGAGTGTTTACGGTAGGTTTGGCAATGTATTAAATACATTTATTTCAAATGAAGCATAAAATTGCACATAATATTCCCATTATGCTCATAGGTAAACTTTTAGACACGTTTCGCTCTTAAATGTTTATCCTAACTAAAGATGCTGCTGCGCTGTCAACATTACAAATGTATATATATATTACTAAAATAATCCAAGCTTTAATAGCGCCGAATTGTAGAACATTATGTATTCGTTTGAAATAGTGGTCCAGTTTTAGTCTATTGTTTATTTCAGGACCAGAATAAACTATTCAACATTAAATCAGTTCATTTTCAAACGGCGCCTGGTGTGACGTTTTTCCATACGCGCTAAAACGCGTGCAGAAAAGGCCTACACATGACAAAATTAGTGGAAAATCTTATAATTGTGTAATGAATTTAACTAGACACCCTTCTGGGTTAAAACGTGTAGGCTAACAGGTCATGCAGAACACATTACATCTCATCCTTAAAGAACATCTGCCTCATATTTGCCAGGATAGCAAAGAAAGGTCAATCTGACAAAGTGTGTGTCAGTTCTGTGGTTTGGTGTGTACAGGCTGTGTTTGGTGTTATCTGGGAGTGCACATGCATGAGAACTTCCCCTCTTAGATTTTATAGCACCTATCTCTCATTTCAGGCTGGCTTTGCTGTTTGTTTAGTTGGTACAGTAAGGATGTTTATGGCTGTCCCTGTTGGGGACACCTTGTTTTTCTCAGGCCTGGTTAAAAAAAGGAAAGGTTGCAGTTTACTTTAAACATGAGCTGCACAGACAGGGATTGGCTTACACTAGATCTTCTTTACAGGAAAAAACATCAATACACAGTCCTGAAAGAATGAAGCAACAGATTCTATTAGTGACCCAATTACCTAGGTTAAGTGCCCCCCACATGACCTTCTGTGACCTCTCTGCAGTATCTGTTTTGCTGTCTTGCCTCATCTAGACTGAGTGTTGGAAGGTATGTGAGGTCAAATTTCAAATTAAATCATTGGGATGATGATGTGGGATGATTTTTCTGACTAACTTTATTCATTCCCTAATTTTAACTCGGTATATCTTCACGTTCTACTCCATACATTAAAAAACACAAGCTCATTGCTTTGGTTTTGATTCATTTGAATGGAATTAACATTTACTTATGTGCTCTGACATCATCCATCCATCCATCCATCCATGTAGGAAAACCAAGCCTGTGACCAAAGGTAGATTGTCCTCTGTGTAGTTTTATGTGTTTTTATGATGCTTTGTCTTCTGTCAGTTGTCTTTCTTGTCACATGCCTAGGACCTACAGATGGAAATTAGCATTGTTGCTGCAGTGTGGCATATTTACAGCTCCAACTGTTGTAGATGTTCATTAATACACACACTGTTCCAAATAAATAAATATCCAGCCACCCATTTTACATTTATCTTCCCTCATCTTGACCACCTCCTTTAGGAATAATATTGTTAAAATGACATTTATTTTCCTTACGAAATTTCAGGTTGTTCATATTATTTGCATTTTTAAAGGATACTTTGTAGACGTAAACATTTTAATCATGTAATGTAACTTTTTCCACTGTTGTTTTTAACTGGTCCAGCCCACTTGAAATCAGATTGGGCTGTTTGTCGCCCTTGAACTAAAATGACTTTGAACCCCCTGGTTTAGACTTAATACCAGCCTGAGACTTTTTCTCCCTGTTGTACTTGAGTATAGAACGTGTGTACTTTTGCTACCTCTGGCAGCTTGTGGTGAGCAGATTACATGTGTGAGAGCAGCCCTCTCAGCCATTTCATCGACCTACCTCAGCTCAGATTCTGCACCGAACTTATCTCCCATCAGCCACTTTTGCTTGTCACACAATCTATTGCAGCATGTGATGTGGGGTCGTGCAGTGTAGCTGGTTCTCCTTGGCAGTGTGCCACCGCTGTGTACCCAAACAGAACCTTGAAATATGAAATATGGATTTATAATGGACTTGCAGTATTATATTTGCATGGCTTTGAGAGCAGTGCCACTTCCATGATGCATTGTAAAAATACACTTTGTCAGAGAAGCAGAGTTTGTGCATATCTGTGTTTGTGGTAAATGAAACTCATTATGGCTCCTATTACAAGTTGTAATCAGCTGACACACACACAACACGTTTTTCTGATATGGTTCAGTCCTGTTTGGCTCCGTTATGTCAACACTCCCCCAGAGAGCTGAGGATACCCAGAACTCTACATTCCTGAACGTAGAAACACTTCATGCTCTGACAGCTTACCCACCCCCTCACATGACCCACTCATTTCATCTGACCTCAAATATGGGAAAACCATGATCATGAGTTTGGAGACAAAACATATTTATGCTTGGATTTTGATTAATAACAATGAGATCACTATTTTGTTTCAGAAAGCCTTTATTGTCATAGAATGTTTTATGAAGCCATAGCAACATTAAAATGCATTGAACGGGAGTCTTTCATTGGATAATTACTGCAGCGATTAATATGTTTGGTCAAAAGGTCATGTGGTCTGATGAGTACAGATTGGCCGTTGTTCTAGAGTATAGGTGAGTGATTACCCATCATGCCTAGTGCCTACAGTACAAGGCTGCGGGGGCAGTGTTATGATCTGGGGTTGATTTAGTTGGTCAGGTCTAGGTTTAGTAACTGAATATACTGAAGGACCAGAACGACCATTAGTCTGTCTTCATATTCTAAGATGAAAACATCAGGAGTCATCAGGATCAGATTGTGAAAGAGTGATTCAGGACCGCAGAGTCCAGACCTGAACCACATTGGTAATTTTTGTGATGTGATGTAGACTTTACACAGCGGTCCAAGTCCATCATCAATGACAGATCTGCAGAATGGAACATAAAATAATGGGTTAAAAATATGGATGTAAGATTGCATGAGCCTTAATGTGCTATAAATGATCCTGTTTTTTTTAATAGAAATAGTGCGATAGATCTCATCTTTATTAAGGGTGAAAAGTCACAATATTATTGTGAATTTCCTTGTGGTTCCCACACACACACTTACTACTTGCTGCCAATGGTTCACACTATTGTAGTAAAAATCAGAATCACAAATATCTGATGCCAACTGCTGTGTTTTGTGAAGTACAGAATGTGAAAAACTTCCTCTTCAAAGAGGAAGCAGTCTCATTTCCAGGTCTTTGAACATATTCCTCCACTGTATCAAAAGAATGTACTGGCTGCTTTTGTTTTGGTGACTGAGACATCCCAGTAGACACAATAGTGAGGCTACTGAGCAGTTAAAGCCTCATCAAGTTACACAGGGGAACCAAAGGATTGTGGGTCAGGAAAGTCCCAAGTTGGGTTTAGGTTCCTGCTGTGGTCAGACTGACCTTAGAGAGAGCACTTTAGAGACTGATGCAGTGTCCCGAGAAGGGGGCGACGAAAGCACTTTGCCCAGAGGCAGAGGTGAGACGTAACCGAGGTCAAATCCTTCATTACTGTACTTGTTTTCACGTCCCTTATTATTAGAGCTAGACTGATACATCGGCCGGCTGATATTGGTTTTATTTCAATATCGACCATCGTCCTTAATTTTCTTTTGAAAGCCGATACAGTGATCCCTCGCTATAACGCGGTTCACCTTTCACGGTTTCACTGTAGTGCAGATTTTTTTAGTGCAGTTTTTTTTTTTATGTCAATCTCCGCCCTTGTCTCTGTACAGTTTTAACTAATTTACAAATGTTCTTCCACAATGTCTACGAAACGTTCCGCAGCGGCAAAGGCACCTGACGACGCGCCCAAAAGGAAGAGGAAGATGTGAACT
>JAPSES010074351.1:0-10485 GCA_029822895.1 Maxillicosta whitleyi
AGAAAACAGCTTCAAGCAAGAGAAATAGGACATCATTTTTCACAGAAATGATGCACAATGCATTCAACCATAGTGGTAGATGATAGAAGTTGACCTTTAAACCATTCTACACCTAGTAGTCTTTTAGACTTTGTATGACTAGATTCTCAATATTCATCTATCTCTAAATTTGGTTTCACACTGTACTTTGTGAAATGAGCTGAACATTTTGAGCAACGTATCACTGTCCTCACTTTTGGTGACACTGCATCAAGAATGAAGGCGAGACAAACAATGGACAAGAAAACTCATTCATCTATTGATTAATGCAGGGTAATTTCCACTTCCACCGCATGAAAATAGAACATAGAGCTGCATTGTCGTCCGTTACTTGAAGCAGACTGAGACCTACGTTTTTAGGCAAGTTTGTTTCTTTGATCCACGTCAGAATTTGATTGTAAATTCACCCATCTCCAAATGAACCGGACTATCCAAAGAAATGAGCTCTGATCTTTTTCAAGTAGACCAAACAGCTCTGATGTGTATGTGCCCTTAGACAATGTCTGTAAGACCCATTTGCATGTCTATCAGGGATGGGCTGTCCCAATAAGAACATTTTAGTTTTTTGTATCTGCTCAATATATGCTAATATTATTGTATAACCTTATCAGATTTTTTTTCTGTTCATTATAGGTGGTAGGATGCGTTACCGTGGCAGCAGTTCCAACAACCCTAACCTCATGTACCAGGATGAGTGTGATCGGCGCATGCGTTCTGGTGGAGGTGGCAAAGACGGCCGCAGCAGCTTCAGCCGTGACAGTCGCAACAACCGCGACGGGGACGGACGTACCTCGTCCTCCTCGTCTTTTAGGGACAGAAGCCGGGACCGCAGAAGTAGCTACAACTCCAGCACAGACCAGTACCAGAGCTACAGCAACAGTAGCAGCGGGGGCTACAACTCCCGCAGCGGAGGCCAGTCAGGAGGAGGTCAGAATCACTCCAGCCAGCCTCAGAGCCAGTATGCTGGGCCACCTCCTCCAACCTCAGCAGGGCCACAGCCTCTGATGGCACAGCAGTTTGCTCCACCGCAGCCATCACTCATGAGCTTCATGGGGCAGCCATCATACCCCTTTTCATCTCCACCCCCTCCATCTGCAGGCCCAGCCCCTCCCCGGAAGTAGAGTATTAGAGAAAAAGCACCAAGTTAATTTATACTGCTTAGTGTTTCTACTCTGATCAAGTCTACAGGGCAGTAGTTATAAAGGTATATATCATTCTGAGGAGGTAAGGGCTTATTTGTCACATTTTACTTTTATCTACTTCACTTTTTTAAATGCTGTGTGGAACTTTCTGTACAAAAGGAAAAACTCAAAAAACAAAACTCAGAATGTAAACACAGCTTTTTTTTTTAAATGTATATCTTTTTCCAAACCTCTGTAAAGCTCTCAAATGCATATCACAGAAAGAATTCAGTGTCTTTTCTTTAGAAGGGGATCGCATTAGTTTGCTTCATAACTCTATCTTAGGCCAGGTTGTTTCAGATTTTGCTCAGTGGCATTTGGTTGAGAGTACAGATCCATAGGAAAATGAATTTTTAACTCCTTATGTCACATTCCAGAGTTCTCCGCTGTCTTTTGTAAAAGTTCTTTCCTTTGCCTTGGATCATTTATATCCTCTACCTTTTTGAAGTAAATTACAGGACCTTTTTGCAGCATTATATTCTGCTACTTACTGATTCTGAGGTTGTTACTGACTCATCAGGCAGTTTTGATACCATTCAGCCACTATTTTATTATTATTATTATTATTATTATTATTGTTTTGGGTTTAATCAACTGTTGGAGTAGATTTAGTTTTTCATGCATGCTTTACTTTTTCCCGTCCTGTAATTTGTCAAAACATGTTAATCTCTTCCATATTTCTAATTTAAACTACTTTTAATAAGGATCAATGACTGGAGGGCTCTGTTGATTGCTTTCCCTTTCAGGTTTGTGCTTGCTAAAGTGCTGTCAAATAAAATTTGAGGTAAAGCTGTGTTGTCTGGTCACCTTTTTCAGACTACTGTTGACATTTGTACATTTATTTCACAAATAGCACATTGACCTGTAGGGATCCGCTAGTTGTAGATGTGGTAGTTTTTATGTGTATTCATGCATCCTGTACGGCATTTGTCCAGCAGTCACCACCAAAGTGTTCTGGCCATAGCAACATGATTGTAAGGCTATTGGATTCTAATTATTATCAAATTGCTGTTCACTAGTCTGTTCTCTGACTAAAAATCTTGGCTGTTTGTACCCTTGTTGGGGCCCTAAACAAGATGCTGTTTGAGGGCCCCTGGTTTGTCAAACTGGTTTGTCGAGCACAGGAGCACCCTACTTGTCTCAAATGCACAGAGAAAGTTCCAATGTGTACAACGTCTGACATCTTTACTCAGCTAGACATGCTGAGGAGTATACAAAATACTAGGGAGATGAGAGAAAGAACAAGGTTGCCAATCTTAAAAAAAAAAAAAAAAAAAAAAAACATCTATTGAGGGAACAATTTTTTTTTTAAAGAAAGAAACAAAGAATGAAGTGCCTATGTGGTGAGGGACATGGCTGTTATGTCCTGAAAGACATTCAAAGAAGCTGAAGTCCTCTAAAAATGCATGTTACTATCTGTGAGTAAGGGAAGGAAACCCTTTTTTAAATGGAATACATAATGCAGTCCAGCCTGACCCAAACTCTACACCCAGGGAAGTTTATTTGAGACCTGTGGTCTAGATTATATATATATATATATATATATATATATTAACCATTATACAAAAATAAACTGTCCACTTTATAACTGTATTTCATAACAGTGTTTGACAAAATAAACTCCATTCATTTCATAGCCAATTAACGCATATAGGTAGACTTAAAATTAAACATCTTAAGTTGAGCTGCTCAGGCAGGTTAAACTGATTAAAAAGAGGACTCTTATACAAGGAAAACAATAATCCTCTATATGTCGATAAATAAAACAGATTTTGAGTGTTTATAAATAATGTTTACTTTAAATAATTAATACAACAACCATTGAAATAACTTCTTTTTGATGCCATTATGGTGTTTTGTTTAAAACTCTTGGGAACAGGAATGGTAAGTGGATAGCCACAAAAACACCAGCCACAGATTATTGTGGTTTATTTTTATTTATATTCCACTTCTATTTATGTTGTTTTTTTTTAAGTATATAAGGGATGTAATAAACACATGAAATAGCAACAGATAAAGACAGGACATTCTAATTCTCCTCAGATGAGGCTGAACATGCAGCTTTGGGGGCCCCTGGTGGCCCTAAACATTCCCCCAGTTCACCTACCGTAGTGTTTTGAAATTCAGTTCTCGGGGACCCTCTCCTGCATGTTTTAGATATTTCCCTCTTCTGTCACAAAATCTAAAAGATGCAGGATAGGGGTATTTAAGGACTGGATTTGAGAACTACTGACCTATAGCAAGAAATGGTCCAGCCAAAAACACATAGGTATGCCCAACTGCAGCAGTCAGCTCTTGTGAGAATACAAATACATGCACACACACAGAGGCCTGCACTTTATGATAAAGATGCCTTAAACATTAGAAATGTACGGAGCTCCTCTGGTGACGAGAGGAAAAAAAACATTAATAAATGCCCCTTTACTTATCTCATGGCCATGTATTAATATTTTTTTCCCTTTTGTCACCAAAGGAACAGAAGCACTGAAAAGTATTTTAACGTATCCTGAGATCAGTATCAGGAGGGATATGGACAACTGATGTGTTCAAGGATGTTCTAAAACCACTTTATGTGAGCTGCACATTACAGATGACAGTTTTGAGCAACATCTGTCATCTGAATTTATTCCAAAGTAAGACAAATATCTGATCAAATCTCGACAGGACACTGAGAAAAGAATGCTCAAGAGTATATATTCTGTCTGGTTATAAGTGTGAGATCTCTAAACATGGTGTAAGTTGTTGTAGCCATGTAAATGTCACTTTAGGTTGAGTTGTAGTATAAACAAAACAGGCAAAATAAGTAGCGGTGTCATCCTGGGGCTGTTTATTGACGTGTAACTGAACCAGTGTTATTTGACTGATTCCTCATGTGTTAAAACTGAATCCGAATTAATCAGTTTACAACTCACTGATGTCAATTTAGACACAGATTTCAGCAGGACATTGTTCACGTGAAGCCCAGTCAGCCTCCAAATGTATTTTTATTTCATGACCTTAAGAAGTTATCATACACCCACAACCCACTCACTTCATGAAATATGGAATTTAGGGATATCGCGTTTCATGTCATCTGTAACATTTTTCCCCTTCATAGACATGAACATGAAAACATATCAGTTCAAACTACTTATTTGTTTACACACACACATACATACATACACATATATATATGTATATGTACAGAGCAAAGGAATCTCAGGCACATGTGGTAGAATCAAACCAGATGTGAACACAGGATTCAATATGTCCCTCTTTGGGTCAATCAACAGCAGAAAGGTAGCAAATAAAAGAAGAAAATGTACTGGAAATGGAATGATTTCATGTGCAAAAACAAAAAGCAAGTAAGTACACGTGAGTTCAGGTTGTGTAAAATAAAGTTCCCAAATCAAAGTCCTGAGTAAAATAGTATGTGGGAAATGTGATTGGTTGGAAACAAAAAGTGCAGAAATAAGATAAACTTCAGTATTTGAACAGATGTAGTGTCATTTATCATTACGGCCTAGACGCAGACATTGATGAACAGAAATATGGCAAAACAAGGTATAAACAATAGAACCTAGACTTGTCGACACTTAAAACCAATCAGTCTACCACATTCAGTCTCCCTGGATACACAACAGGCTTTTCCAGTCATTGTATAACAGCATTTCAGATCAACTCACATTCATTGAATTGATTCTTAACATTAAAGGGAAAAAATATTCATTGGATCAAATGGTAAACAATACAATGGTTTAAACATTGGATTTTCAGGTAACATGTGCTTCATTCATTTCTATAAACTTGTGTGTTGAAAGCTTTTATTGGAGAGAAAGGACTGGTACTGGCA
Organism: Maxillicosta whitleyi; assembly: GCA_029822895.1. Lineage (NCBI taxonomy): Eukaryota > Metazoa > Chordata > Actinopteri > Perciformes > Neosebastidae > Maxillicosta > Maxillicosta whitleyi. The sequence goes on from JAPSES010074351.1 coordinate 5,053, forward strand.
AATGGTATGTTCAACATCGTAACATGTGGCTGATGATTCAATATCTGAAGAGAAGTTTTCTTTAGATTAATTCTCTTGTAGACACCTCTTAGGGTAAGAACACTCAGAATAAAATACTTTATACTCTGATTGCGACGATAGTAAAAAATAGGAGCATTTCAAGTCCCAAAATTGAATACATGATTTTTTTTTTTTTTTTAAAACACCAGCTATTAAATGTAATTCACATGACATGGGTAATATTAAATGGTCTGCAAAAACACATGAATGCACAGTTTTTACAAGGCTCAACTGCACTTATTTTTTTTCTATACCACATAGTTGAACTGATTGATGGAAAAAAAAAAAAAGAAGAGCTACAAATCCCAGATAGATGTAGATGATTAAATAAGAACAGGAAAGTCTGTGGAAGAAGGCACAAGGTAGAAGCTGGATCCCACAACTTCACTGGTCTTGAGTCTGAAATCACATAAATGCTATAAACACCAGCAATTTGGGGGCAACTTCAACCTAAAAATCGAAAAATGAAGCAGCAAATCAGATGACAGGGATGTTGTTCCTCTGGACTAAAGGTTCCCCCAGGTGGTCGGAGGGGGAAACTGGTCCACGTCGCCGGATTCATCATGAGACTCGTCACCGATGTTGAATGTCAGCTTGTATCGCAAACGCACCTTCTCCTGCAACACAACAACCAGAGGTTACCTCATAAATCACATCTCCTGCTTAAATATATTAAATAATGTAATCTAATTAATGTATTTAGAAAAACAGAAGAGCATCTTGATCATCAATATTAGAATGAAGACAAAATCCTTCCATCATGGAATGGATCTGATTCCTGACTCCAGAGTCACAACCAACTTTTAATTTTTATGTTCCACAAATCTGGCACAAAATACCAGACAATTGCAGGTATGATGAAACTCTCCGTTCTTTTAAATCAAGATTAAAGATTTTTTTGTTTACATCTGCCTTTGATTAGAATTATTTGTTTCAGTTCCAATACCTGCACTGCAACTCACAATTTTAACTTTATTCATTTAACATTAAATTCTTGATTTTAGTCAGACTGTTTTTAGCCTTTGTTAGAGCTATCCCTTATTAATATAATTTGGCCACTGATGCAGCAGAAGTGGTGTTGAGGTGGTTGTGGATCAGGAGGAGTGAGGCATGGCTCGTAGGGTAGCGTTACCTGGACACAAACTGGGGCCTGATCAACCCTGGCTGGGTTGCCTGGAAGAGCGGGTCTGATTATTGAAAGACCTGAAACCTCTGTGATCCCAGGTTACATCACTGACGATGTGTCCATGAGTACCACAAGGTGTATCTTAGAACAACCTTCCTGTTTTAATTTATTTTTTCTTTTTTGTCTTTTCTGCACTTTCCTTTTGTTTTAGGTTTTATTCTCTATGATTTTAAAGTCATTTTAAGCCTTCATAAAACAATTTGAATTGCCTTGTGTATAAATGGTGCTATATAAATACATTTGCTTTGCCTTAATTTGGACTCTTTCTGAACATTTTGACCAAAAATAATTTGATTCAGTAGATAGTTCCCAGTTGGAGGCAAAATATATATATATATTTTTTTGTGTGAATTGAGGTGTAGGTGTGTTATATTCTACAGGTTGGAAAGAGTAGATGCACCAAACAGAAACATGTGGGAATCACGGTTAAAGTCAAATCTGCAGAAGATCGAAAAGATCTTCAAGATCAAAGAAAGAAACCATAGACAGAGTAAGCAGTATGGTGGACTGCAACGACTAGTTGAATAGTTGACAAATCGTCAATGGAAAAATGTAACTAATTTAGTAGCTGACAGGTCGTAGTGATTTTTACACTTTTGTTTAAGAAAAAATATTTATTTTATTGCCGACTGCAACTCTTGACTATTTAGATGTTTGTTTACAAACTTTGTTAAAGAGTAATTTGTTTAAAGGAAAAATGATCTTATAGCTGCTTGCAATATATGTTGAATATTGAATTTAATATTGCTGTAACAAACTTTATAATGCATTCTAATCATTGTGTACTAAATATTCTAGTTTGAAGGAAAGAAAAAGTATTTTATTGCTGCAGTAAACGTAAATATGTTATATTTTATTGTTTCTTTTTGCAGTTCATAATCTGACTAGTCAACTAGGCTTTAGTTGATGAGTAGTCAACTATTGAAACAGTCATTAGTTGCAGCCCTAGCAAAATGTTGAACCAATCAAAGAATTGGCAAATTAATAAACAATTAAATAACTCAGAATAAGACTCAGAAGAGGAAGTCATGAAAATCACTAGACTGCACCACAGTACCAAGAATCCTGAATGAAACCACTTCAAGAACTAGAGGTAAGTTGGTGTAAAAGGTTTAACAGTAAGATGAACCCAGAGATGGTGCGACAGGTGTAGAGTACCTTTAGAGGGTTAGCCAGCAGCAGAACCTGTGTGATGGCCGCTGGAGGAAGAATGGGGTTGAAGGCTGGGAGTTCAGTACTGGAGGGAGGTTGCAGTTTCACTTTCATTACCTGGATAACGTACACGTATATTAATGGCTCAAACACCTAATAAGTTCACAGATGCAATTTTTAGATAAACAATGCCAATTCTCTATGACAAATGATCTTCAAACTGGACCAATCCTCGTCCTGTTTATGTGTTTGCTGTTCCACGATGTGCTGAACAGATCATATACCTTAGGAACAGCAGCCTGGAAGCGGATGTTGGTGACAGGAACAGGAGCCGACGACAGCATAGAGATGATCACCACCAGAACGTCAGGCCGTGATGGTGGACAGTCACGGGCAAAAGTAAATAAAACCCGCAGGCTGTGTTTATCCAATACAGTCACTGGTAACAAGCTGCCTGAAACATACATCCAGACACAGAGGAGCACATTTACCAGATAGAAAAATTGCTGCTGAGACACAGAGCCTGTTTATAAGACTGTGAAAATTTGATAAGTGAAAGTAATTAGATTATTGTAGTAGCCAGAGCTTATGCATTTAACATGTAATTCAAAAATACAATAACTGGAGAATCCTGTTTCAATACATTTTCTGAATACGTACACTATTGGTCAATTTTTCCATTTTTTAAAAATTGAAATTCAAGCATTTCAAGACCAATGGACAGCTTGAAATGGTACAAACCTAAGTGGTGAACTGGACAGAAGAGTGAAAGCAAAGACACCTACAAGTGTTACACAATTATGGGAACTAATGCAACACAGTTGGAAGAACTTTATGAACAATATTTGATTTCCACTGTAGAAAGAATGACACCAGTGTGTTCATCTGTTATATCTGCCAAAGCTGGACACTTTGATGAGTCAAATGTTTAGAATATATTTTGGTTTCTAAATTGATTCCATGATTTCTTTTTTTAATTTCAGAGTACAGTGAGATATTAAACTGCATCATTTTCAATGAAATTCTAGAAAAATCGGAGTGTTCTAAAACTTGACCAGTAGTGTATGCACCTTTCTCCCAATTTTTGCTTTTTTTAAAACCAAATTTTGAAAAGTTCTGATGTCTGACGTTTGACTGTGTCACTTCCTTTTTCTACTATTTAATTCTTTTATGCATGTGCAGGTGTAAAAGAATGAAATAAATCAGATGGGTATACACGCACAAAGACATCTGAGGATTGAGAAGAAATCCGGATGTATTCAATTTATTTCTCATAATTAGATTATAGCTGTTATCTGATAAAGCATATCAGATAAATTACACCATTGCTTGAATGACCTGATAACTCCAGAAAAAAAGGAATGATCACAGTATTAGTGCAAATGAAACTGGGCTCAATGAGTTACTGAGAAAATTAGCCAAGTAACTTTTAAGTTGATCTAGTACAGCCTATTTTTCTTTCTCAGATAGCGTTAGGAAAGTTGATAATATCTGCACTGGTCTTTTACTCTTTGTCCCCAGGGCCCGTGTTTAGTACCAGGGTTTGGCCCCCATCCCTAACTATTGATATCCAAGTCTTTTATAAATAACATTAACAGGAGATACTCCTCCTGACCAGAAATGTGGTGTTTTCTGTCTGCTCATTGGTCTTAGCTACAGCCTTGTGAACCATCTTGTGCTTTTATTACGTTACTTAAAAAAAAAAAAAACAGTATGGACGATTTATATGTAATGAGGGGATTAGAATGACGACATTTAATTGAATACCCCCACTTCTATTTTACGTTTTTTGTGTTTTCATGTTTTTGTTATGTTTTCTCCATCTAGTCTATGCAAAATCTAATAAAAACTTATTCTATGCATGTTTTTCCTCAGACATAGATTATTCAGGTAGCTGTTATGGAAAAGAATTAGTAAGGATATTTAGGAAAGACTGAACCAAAAGTCCAATGATATTTGTTTGTCTTAGCAGGACATATGTTTGTTTGTTTGTTTCTTTTTTAACACTTTAGCAGCAAAACTATTAGTTAACGTCATTCATAACAAATTCAGGATGTTGTCGTTTTGACAATACTACTGGATTACTGGTGTACTATATATGTTAATAACAGTAGAGGCATTTTCCTGAGTGTCTGGTATGGTTTGCTTACTAGGCTTGATTGTTTCCAGAGGCACAGTGATGTCAGACAACACTGCACTATCATGAGGATCAGCAGCCGGTGACGAGCCTCTTTCAGATGTCGGGACGCTAGGAGCGTTGAGAAGAAGAGCGTCGTTCTGCTCCAAATGGATGACAACATTAGAAGTGGACCCAGCGGCCAGAGTGGGACCGGGTCTGGGGTTAGAGCTGGACATAGTCTGAAGATCACGTAAGGAGACTCTAGATTGGGGCTGGAGCTTGTCCCTGCATGTGTGAACAAACAGGAACGTGAACATAAGCTTCAAAAAACACAGACTGTTATTATTAGTGCTTCAGTCTTTTTTAAAATCCACTCAACAGCTGGTCTGTTTCTCTTACCATTTGACTTGCTGACTCTCTGGAGGTAGGGACTGCTGTAACAATGTCTTCCCCAGCAGGTCTAACTCATCCATGGCTTTGGGAGCAGTAGTGGGACCCCCTGTTGGTGAAACCTGCTGCTTCTGGGAAACAGCTGGAAGTAACACTGCAGCTGGGACTGACGGGGTAGATATTTCTGTGCTATTGTGAGACTGAGAGACCAACAGATGGTTGGAGTTCAGATTAGTGTGTGTTTAAAGAGACAAGAAGACACAAACACTCTGTAATATGAGCATAGATGGTCTAACCTCCAAACTCCTACCTGAAAAGTGTTCTGAGTGTTGACGTTTTCTGCTACATTCAGTCCTAACACAGAGATAATCAAAATTAATCCACTTCTTGTTGAATTATACATTTTTGGGCATTTAAAATGTAAAAAAAATAAAGTGAAATATAGACCCTGTTTGTTAACAAACTCACAGGTAGCTCCCACATGGGTATTAATAGTTCATTCTAAAAGTTTGTTTAGTATGATATT
>JAPSES010074352.1:0-10484 GCA_029822895.1 Maxillicosta whitleyi
CCCCCCCCCCCCCCCCCCCCCCTGTTTCTTCACGTCAAGTGTGGCATCGAAATGTGGTTGGAACAAAACTCAAAATAAAGACAGTAGAAGGGAGCCTCATATACTATATGAAGTTCTCATGGCAAAGCAAATGTGTTCAGCACCAAACAGAGAAAATAATAATAAAAAATAAATAAATAAGATGCGTTGTTCTTGGTAATCCAAAGAAATGAGGACTGTAAAGAAGAGGCGTATATAAATACATGCACATGCATCCAAAAACAAATGCAGATGAGCTGAGAAAATATGCAAATAGAATAAACAGAATGCTCTTTTTAAGCCTCTGAGGCACACAAACACATACTGTACATAAAACAGGTATTTTCTTATGTCAACATGTATGACCGAGATGCAGTGATGAACACGTTCATGCATGATGTGTCTATAATGCCGGGCTATACTGTACATGTGTGCATAAAGCGGTCTAATGGTGTGTGTGTGTTAGATTATGTAACTGTTTCCTCTGTTCCCGTAGTGTTTATGAATGCACAGATATTACCTCATTAGAATGATTGGTATGCAGACCCAGAAATGGATTAAAAACACCCACTTTCTGTTAATTTTGTTCCTTTTTTTTCTTTATCTTATTATAAACTATAACATTTCTTTTTCACATATTATGTATCATGGTGTAGTTTCTTTCATAGCCGGATTTAAATAATAAATCACATGCATATTTCAGTGGTTTTGTGCAATATACTTGCAACATGCATAGACACTCACGAGTCTGCACATGTATGAAAGTATAAAAGCGTCTGTGATGTTACTGCCGGGGGAAACCCTCTGAAAGGAGACTTGCAGGATCCCCCCCTCCTCACATACGTCAGCAGTCCTAATGAGATGACTTCAGTCTCCAGAGACGAGGGCCAAGGAGATGAGGGGGAGGATGTGGAAAGATGGTTGAGGAATATGTTGTACTGAGGTAGATCAGCAGAGATAAGGAAATGTTTTCATGTTAACTTAGCGACGCCTTGATGTCTTGGTTGTGTTTCTGCTCTGCTCAGGAGATCGGTCGTCAGTCAAACAGAGTAGGATGCCAGACTTCATCATCGTGCATGCACTATTAGATGTTTTTGTAAGTGTTGCGCTTTTATTCGTGTGTTCAGTTATTTTTTGATTTTACCGCACTTTTCTCGGAAATTATGCAGCATAATGCACATTTACTTCAACATGATGATGATGATTTTGTTTCGGCTTTTCCCTTCCGGGGTTGCCACAGTCAATTATCTTTACATGTTGATTTGGCATAATTTTTTTTACATCGGATGCCCTTCCTGACTCAACCAGGCTTGGAACCGGCACAATGAGGCTTGTGCCCCCTTGTGGCCACATTGGGATGTATAGCATAAAGAACCTTTCCCAAGGGTTCACCTGGGTCTCAAACCAGCCATCTTCCGCACCGAAGTCAGTGGCGTTAACCACTGAGCGATACACCTTGCGTAACAACTTGCCTAAATATTTACTTTTCCATATTGTGGGATATTTTTAACCCATAAAAAGACCCAAATATTCACTGACAACCAAGTTCATCTACTGATCTAAACTGTTTAATATCTGTTGATCCACTAAATCTATAAATCCATGTAATAATTGGTGTAAAATGTAGTTTGTCATCTTTTCAGGGTCATCAGATGTTCAAATGCTTACCATGGAAACATCGTCTTATTCTACAACATTGATTCACCATGGTGAATCAATGTTGTAGAATGGGTTTTACTGCAGTAAAACCCATGGAGTTTGACAGAGATGCTTGTTTTATGTTAATTTTGCTCGGTTATTGATATCTTTCCTGAGAAAAGTCACCTTTTCTTCACTTTCTGATATAATAACCATCAACTTTAATGTGATTTTCCCTGAATATACACTGCTGTTCAGAAGTTTGGGGTCACCCAGGTAATTTTGTATTTTCCATGAAAAGTCATACTTTTATTTACCACCATGAGTTGTAAAATGAATAGAAAATATAGTCAAGACATTGACAAGGTTCGTCAAAGAATCCTCCATTTGCAGCAAATATAACACTGCAGACCTTTGGCATTGTAGCTGTTCATTTGTTGAGGTAATCTGGAGATATTTCACCCCATGTTTCTAGAAGCACTTCCCACAAATTGGATTGGCTGGATGGGCACTTCTATGGTACCATACACGTCCAGTTGCTCCCACAACAGCTGATTGGGGTTTAGATCTGGTGACTGCGCTGGCCACTCCAGTACAGATAGAATACCAGCTGCTGCTTCTGCTCTAAATAGTTTTACACAGTTTGGAGGTTTGTGCTTTAGGTCATTGTCCTGTTGGAGGATGAAATTGGCTCCAATCAAGCGTTGTCCACGTTGTCTGGCATGACATTGTAAAATGGAGTGACAGCCTTCCTTGTTCAAAATCCCTTTTACCCTGAACTTTACCAGCACCAAAGCAACCCCAGACCATCATCTTACCCCCACCATGCTTGACAGATGGCATCAGACACTTTTCCAGTTTCTTTTCAGTTGTTCTGAGTCTCACAAATGCTCTTCTGTGTGATCCAAACACCTCAAACTTTGATTCATCCGTCCATAACACTTTTTCCAGTCTTCCTCTGTCCGAGGTCTGTGTTCTTTTGTCCATATTAATCCTTTTCTTTTATTGGCCAGTCTCAGATATGACTCTTTCTTTGCCACTCTGCTCTGAAGGCCAGCGTCCTGGAGTCGCCTCGTCACTGTAGATGTTGACACTGGAGTTTGGTGGGTGCTACTTAATGAAGCTGCCAGTTGAAGACCTATGAGGTGTCTATTCCTCAAACTTGAACCTCTAATGTACTTATCTTCTTGCTCAGTTGTACAGCGGGGCCTCCCACTTCTCTTTCTACTCTGGTTAGAGCCTGTTTGTACTGTTCTTGGGAGTAGTAGACACCGTTGTATAAAAATCTTCCGTTTCTTGGCAATTTCTCACATTGGAATAGCCTTCATTTCTATATAATAACCCTTACTTTAATCTGAGCTTTTATGAACATTTACATAATCAATAATTTAACCCAGGAAAATACCTGATTTTCACTTAAAGGAGTGATATTTAACTTTTTTAAAATAGAATTATTCATTTTAAAGCATTCCCCCGTGGTCTACATAAACTGTAAATGTTCTGCTTGGGTCTGAATTCTTAGTTAATTTAACTCCACAGGTCCATTTTCAACCCTATTTCTGAGTAATGACACCAGAAAGGTTGTTTTGAGCGCTGGCCCTTTAAAAGCACATGAGCCACTTCAGGCCCCACCCCCGCCAGGTTTTTGAATGTGCTGCTCAGTCCTGTTCAACCAACAACTGATGAACATGTTAGGTAATCGGCTCAAAGTTTGGACCTTATATGGGCAAATATTGTGACGTAACTAGTGATAAAACATAACAAATTAAGCAGGAATTAAAAGGAGTTGTAGAAATTCACTGGATTTATGCCAAAATTAATATAAATATAGCTTTGCAGCACCTGAAGGGTTCAAATTCAAACTATTGTGAACTATTAAGGTCCAAATTCACAAATAAATGAACCAAAGATTAATAAAAGTGGGTTTAGATAAATATGAGCCCTTAAGAATACAAAATACAGAGCTTAACATGAGGAAAAAAAGTTAAAATAGAGAAAAATGTATTTCGGAAACTACCACAAAAGTAGCACTGGGTCTTTGTAGATTAAAGAAAAACCATAACCATTCTCAGCACACATTCATGGTCAACTTCTATAAATTGTATGTGTCTGTGGTTGCTTCTGATTGGATGTCATGTCTTTGAGGCGGAGACATTAATTTCAATACAAACTCCTCACTTTGTGTTAGTGACCGCGTTTCCCTCTTCCTATTGTCTACTTTAAAACTCCCACTTAGAAGGATCGAATGATAGCCGCTGATGAGCAGGAGATGAGAAAAGCAGGAAGAAAGGCTGGATGATGAAAGCGTGGGAGTCAGAGTGGAGGGGAGGATGGGGATGATGGGATGGGGGATGGGGAAGAGATGGGACAGTCAAGGAATGGAAGCCAGAGTGTGCAGAGGAGTATTGATTATTTGTGGACTGCGCATTGCTTTCTTCTTGATTTAGACCACTGGCCATATATACTTTATGAATTTAGTACAGTGTGCAGAGAGAACGTTTCCTCAAGATATACAGATGTTATAACTCTGCACGCCTTGGGGGGATGTCTGAGCGAATCATCTACTTCCAGGTGTGTTCAAATCAGTGGTAGATAAGAGACAAAAGCTTCAGTGAATTGGACTCGGTGCTCGTCTGAGACACAATGTGCTGCTGAGGGTTGGTGGATCATTTGGCAGGAGATGCTTTGAGCAAATTCAACTCAATTCAGGCTTTCAGACTGAAACTGGAACCAACATTAGCAAATGCCTCACGGGAGTCATTTCGGATCCAGGCCCACGATAATGAGAATATGAGTTCCAGTCTTGTATAGATGGAGGTGGGGGGGTGTTCACAAAGACAGGTGGGAGAGGGAGAAATTACGAGGAGAAAAAAAATAGCAAGGACAGGTGTCAGAGGTCGATCTCTTAAGACTCTGCTGGTTTTCGGCCACAGCTGAGAATGAAACTCATAAAGATAGACATAGATTTCCTGAAATTACTGCCATGCTGATTGATAATGCTGTGGATAAGGCCTGGAGGCTCTGATTCAGTGCGGTTTAGAGTGCTTGAATCCAAATTTAAATATAGAAATATATATTTCCATACAATTACATTCTTTTCTGTCACTGTACTGGGGCTGCACATACTGTGTTTTACACTTATTTTCTATATATAATGTACATACTATTGATATACACATTCTTTAGTGTTTTATATTAATATGCACATTCTTGAATGGTTTTAGATTCTTTTTGGCCACAGTACTGTGACATGAAAGATGGGTTTGTTTATAGCCACAGCCAATAAAATGTTAGCATTTGTACTAGATCCAATCATAGTTACTGGTATATGAACTCATGAACCTACTGTTGCCACAGTACTGTAGTGATAATATGCTTCAGTTTATACTTTTATGTGTTTTGCTACCACAGTACTCTGGCAAATGATGGAAGAAACAACAAATTAGTGATCATGTATAGTATAGAATAGGAATTAACATTCTAAATGCTCCATATGATGTTTTATGGTGTTCTTTGATCTGTGCAGTCAGACAGGCTGGAGAAAAGGGGCGGAGCTACATGTACAGTATGCTGTGTGACTTCTCAGTTCTAATAAAATAATAATAATGCATTTTATTTATATTGCCCTTTACATCCAAAGATCTCAAAGGGCTACAGGTTAAAAAGAGACTAAAAAGTAAAACAAATATAATATTAAAAGAAATTGTCTAAAAGGAGTCTAAAAAGAGAGAATACTAAAAAGAGAAACTGCTAGTTCTGTGTCAGTTCAGTGTATTAAGTACTGTGGTCTGAATTCTGCACTGTGAACATTGGGCCAGTCCATCCATCCATCCTTGTCTTTAACCCATAAAGACCAGTGCTACTTTTATGTTAATTCCCAAATGAATTTTTTCTCTATATGTGATTTATCGCCATTTATTGTAATATTATCCTGCTTATTTTGCAGTTTTTCAGTGTAAAAACATATATATATTTTCTTAATTCTTAATTAATAATATAGATGTTCATAAAAGCGCCGATTAAAGTTGAGGGTTATTATATAATAAACAGAAAAAATGGAAGAAAAAGTAACTTTTTTAGGACAATATATAATTTATTTGAACATAAACCCAGTGTGTTTATTCACTGTCATTTATCCAACTCCATGGGTTTTACCGTTGAATCAATGTTGTAGAAGATGATGGTGTTTCCATGGTAACTACAGAGCCTCTCAACATGCAAATGGGTCATATCTGATGACCATGAAAAGATGACGAACTGTATTTTACACCAATTATTTCTATATAGTAATAGGATTAATGGTTCTACAGGTATTAAACTGTTTAGATCAGTAGATGGTTGTGGTCGACAGTGACTGTTTGGGTTTTTATGGGTTCATTATTTGCTGAATTCTTTAGAAAGCAGTTAACTGTCAAAGAACCTGCTATGGAGATAATCTACACGCTCTCACTCACATGAAAACTGAGCAAATGTTCCTCTGATAGTGAATTTTTCATATTTTTTCAAGCCTGCTCGTGTCTTTCATCACTGACCTATGCAGTCTTAACAGACAACTGGCAAGACGTAGGCTAGTGTAAAAGCTGACACTGCATTTAAGTGGATTATTTAATGTAAGCAATCTTTGCCTCAGAGAACAGTAGACACAAACACTGTAGACAAAGGAAACACTGTCTGAAGTTAACCCTTAAAGACTCAAAAGCATCGAAAATGTTGATCCTCCTAAAGTGCCGATCAATACATGTGAATAATTCAGCTAAAATGCAGTTTGTCATGTTTTTAGATACATCACATGTCTTTTTCAGATGCATCCATAGTCTTTGTACTGATCATGGAAACACTGTCGTCCTCTGAAGTGAATGGAGTCACTTGCTGAACGTTAAATTGATGAAGTATTTAGTTGAAAAAGTCTCTTTTGCTTAATTTGATCTGATAACCTTTGAATTTACTCTGAGCTTTAATGAACACTTTGACTCATCATGCAGCTCAGCCAATTAAATACAGGAAAATACCTGATTGTTACCGAAAATGCATGTAGCATTAATGATATATTTCGCTTTAAAAGTCTTTTTTTTTTATTTTTTTATTTTTTTTTGTCAAATTACCTTTAGATTTATCCTGAGGTTTTATGAACACCTACATGAGCAGTGAATTAAATATAGAAAAAAACATTAGTTTTGGACTACTATAATAGAAAAAACATGATTTACACTGGAAAAAATGTAGAGATAATAGTATAAGTGTTGATAAATCAAATGGTAATGGTTAAACGTGGAGTGAATTAATTTGTATATTACAAAAAAAATGTTCTGGGTCTTTCTGGGTTAAACTTCTGTTTTATTTATTTATTTATATTTTGGGAAAACAACAGACATTTACACCTTTAGACCTTTACAAATACATGCTTAATAGCTGCTGTTTATAGTGTATATGATGTAGTACTATGTGTTTCATATTCACATCCAAAAGTCCAAAGTGAGGCCTTTGTTTGCTTTCTTCTCCTTCTGGAATAAATTATTTATTTCTTGTCTTGAAAATATACTTTTTGAGGTTAAGAAGTTCACAGTTTTGATGTAATGAAGCTGAGGGGACAGTGTCCCATTGTCCCCTCGCTTTCACTACATCAAACGTCTCCATAATTGGCTTTTGGGACACATGGCTCTATTACAAAGAGTCTTGAAGGGGAGCCTCAACTTTTGTCAAATTAATATTTTGATCAGCTTAGCCTTGTGCGACGTGGGGAGTTGGCAGCGGCTCCACATCCATGTGCCCAATATCTATCCAGTTTGGATCCAGTGTAGCTGTAGCCACTGTAGCGCATTACATCAGAGAGCACTAACGCCAAAGGCATCCTGTCGCAACTTTAAACATTGCGTGTTCCTGTCGAGCTCCTGTCGTCTCAAGAACCGCTGCAGTTGTGGCGTCTTTTAATGGATGCAGGGGGGTCGACCATTAAGAAACCGAGCCCTGGCATTTCTAGTCCTGGAAGATAGATTTGGTCCTCGAGGGGGAATGGGGTTTTATATGTGAGTTAATTCAGCTGTGGTCGGTATTTGATTTTATATGTAGGTAATATGAGTGTAATTAAATGTTATACACCCCTTTGTTGCCTTGACATTAATTACAAGTGCACGGACATTATTTATTGATAGAAAAGAAGGAAAGATTCATTCATTATCCCAAATATGTACTCATATTTGATTCAGTATTTCATTGGATTTTTCCACTTAGCAATTTTTTTTACCCTTCCATACTAGTTGGGTCAAATTTGACCCATTTTGACATTCAACAGTAGTAAAAAAAATACCCTAAACATCATTCTTTTATTCTGAAATTCTTTTCCAAAATTTTGCCAAAATACACAAAAATTAAAATACTTTTGCACAGGTGCAACAAATTTTTGGACACTGAGACTGGTTCAGGTCAATTTTATATGTAAACCATAATGTTTTTTTATATATAGTTTTAAGTGTTATGTAAAACAGGTCATGATACTGTGTGATAGATGTTTTTCTACAAAAAACAGATTGTAAAACTTAAAATATTTAAAAATATGCTCTTCCTGCTCTGAAACATTCTATTTATATATTACATATATTTAATAATATGGGATGGTCCATTTAGACATTCTAAATAAATCTGTAGTTCAACATTTGGTTTAGACACTGACTATGAGGGAATTCTGGGTCTGGGTTAAAATTGACCTGATACAAACTGTGAAGGTTTAAGAAGTGAACAGTTTATAAAAGTTAAACCCTGAGCCTAAAATGGTCTTTTGGGACGTGATTTCTTATTTTGACCATAAAAGGGTTAGAATAGTGGTTCTAAACTCCAGTTCTCATGGCCCAGTGTCCTGCATGTTTTAGATGTTTCCCTTTTCCTGCACACCTGAATCAATTAATGATCAGCTCATCATCCAGCTCTATAGAACCTGGAATCCACGTAATGGTTTCCAGGTTATATTTATATATTACCCCTCTATGCCTTACTAAATTAATACATTTCCTGGTGTGTCCTCGCATACTGCACCATGTTTCTTTAAAAACTTTTCTTTGTTTGTTGTAACATCTGTGCACATCTAATTTTTTTTTTTTTATTCACATGACTATTTGCAAAAAAAAAAAGTTCTTTCCATTGCCGTTTTGTGTAATATACCCATTTTTCTACACCTGAAAAACCATCTCTTACCTGCGTAAAAACCTTTAATCAAAAAACAAGAGTTCGGGTGAAATTGTAATTTTTCATTATAAGTTATATCTGCGATATTTGCGGGTCAATGATGACATGTCAGGTTTTAAAGAGTTAAAGCTTCTCCTGCTCTATCATTCTTTTACAATAACAGGTTTTACTCTGTTTTCCACCAGTTTAAGTCTTGTTGTGTACGTCTCTGAACGACTTGAGGTTTTTCATGCAGCTGTCGTTGGTTTCATTCACACCCGGTCAGATGTCAAATCCAAATAACTTGTTTCATGTGATGCTGTATTGTATTTGGACTGTTTCATTCTCTCCATCCTGACGCCTGTCAAATCTTTCTCGTGCTGCTGTTTTTCAGCCTGACATCGTGGCTTTTCGGAATCTAAGCTCCGTACAGAACTGAACTGAACCTGAGCGTGAATCTCTTCAACAGCGTCTTATTTCCCGTACCTCTATTCCTTTCCATCCCTTTATCATTCCGAAACACTCTTCATTAACTATAGTGTATGTGTTTGTGATCGATCATCCAGGCGGCATGGGAATTTAAATTGATTGTCAAATCAAATTGCCTATAAAGACATTGACGCGGCACCAAAGCAGCAGTTGCCTGATTGAATATAGGCGCTGAACTGTGACAAATATGCTGAGCAGAAAAGAAAAATAATGTTGATCATGACTAAATGCATAAACAATTTTAAAAGAAAGTAATTTGCAGTTACAATTTCTGGCTTTTACTGTAACTTTGAAGGGTAAATAAAACATGTTTTCCCCTCATGGTTTAGTATCTAAGGAATTCTATCCATATTAAACAACTCGACGGTTCATATTTAAGTAGACTCGTCAAAGTTAATGGTGTGTACGTAGCGTGTCCTTTATGTGGACACTTGGTTTCAATGGTGGCAATTATAATTTTTAACAGTCTCTTTACTGTAGAATATTAACCAAAACATTTTATTCATTACAGCCAGGATGTGTCTAAGAAATGTAGCATGTATCTATCAAATTGGGGCTGGATAGGAAGGTCACATGATCACAAATACCTTTCCTTTACTAGGGGTGTTTGGAGGAAACCACCTCTTTGTTCCACATGTTGAGATGATGTGTCATATTTTGAAACATAAAATATGCTTTCACGCAAATATTGATCATATTATAATCTAATTCTGTATTATTTCCAAGGTACCTGCGTAGGTCTTGAAAATCTTAAAGTATGGAATTTTAGAACGCTGTATTCTAGACTGGTGATAATAAGGTTTTAATAAAGTATAGAAAAAAGTTTCTCTCATAGATACATTTTAGAGTCTGGGAAGATAAGAAGGAAAGTACACCAAAAAAAAAGTCAAACATGCAAAGAAAAGTAGCTCCTGCTGGAAAAGTTAGACCTGAATAGACACTGCCTGGAATGTATGCGTTAAACAGTTACAGAAAGAGTCCAGACCTCCATAGAAATACAAAAAAAAAAAAAGTTGCACATGTAATATTTGACTGTACCATCTTCAGTTCTGATTCCAGAAGACATTCACATCTTTTTTTTTTTCAATTTTTTTTTTTTTACCACATAATTCTTACATAGTGCCAAAATAAGGTTCATAATATTTGTTCCATCCATAGTTTCATTCAGTCTTTGATTATTTATG